>QKWP01002136.1:20381-84719 GCA_003550325.1 Gigaspora rosea | reverse complement strand
CAATCTGGAATGAAGTTTAGAATAATCCAACCGATAATCATTACTAAATAAGGTGCGATCGTCAATTACCAAATCTGGTAAAATCCCCGACTGTAATCAGTGTTATCAATTATACAGTTGACAATTTAAACGATAGCGATACAGTAAAGTAACTAAACGCTAATAATTGTCAAAATCTACTCTCGGAATAAATTCTAGAATAGTTATTGCAAAGATGGTTAAAAAGAAAAGTGGAAGAACTCTTAACCCCGCTGATGCTCATCGTATGAATTTTACTATTTTTGAACGCACGTTGGTGATTTTTAAAGGTTTAGCTAATTGTAATCATCATTGCAGGCAAAGCGATGCGTCAAAAAGAAATCAAAAAGGTTTGCAAATTATACAATCAAGCTTTACGGTAAATACTTAACAAGTATAAAGCTAATTGAAGTTTTTGATTTATTTAGAATAAAATGGAAAGAAAGAGAGTAAGAACTCTCGTTATGGTACATAAAGATACCTCAAAACTTGAAGAAGAAATTGCACGATATAAAGCACTTGGTTAGTTATTTTTTTCCCTACATATATTTATATGAATTTATATGATCTATCAATTTTGATTTTGTTTTTTATTCAAATAATCATAATTTCATTCTAAAAATAGCGTATAACTTGCTATTCATTAGATAAAGAAAAAAGGCTTGATAAAAATGGTAAAGCCAAATTAAAAGATTTAGAGGATAAACTTTCAAAAATATTAGACACAAAAAAAGTAAATTTTTTAGAAGAAAAATATTCAAATTTTTTTATCCTACTTTCTTAATACTAATTTCGTTGGTATTTGTCATTGATAATAGGCTCATGGTGTTAGCGTACATAGGTATATATTTAAAAGGCATACCGGTAACATTTATAATTTAATTTAGAGTATGATTGATAATACTTTAATGTGTGTATAGGGAAAAACCAAAAGATCATACCCCCGTATACTTTCATCCAACATTAAATCCTTCCGGAACGTTAATGCCAAGTACCAGTAAGAGTAATGGTAGGTTACTTATTTATTAATTTTATTATTCTCTAAAGATTAGTAATAATATTACTAGGATTAAATTTATTAATCCACGCTATTAATTATGTTATTACAGCACAAGATGATGAGGAAAGTTCAGGAAATGAAGACAGCGACAATGAATATTCTGATGATGATAAATCATCCGAAGGATCTGAAAAACGTATGCATAATTTTTTTTATAACCTATTATGTAAGATTTATCAAATCTAGTTTTTAATAATATATGCACCTTGTGTTTATTAGGAAATAAACCAGAATCCGATGAAGATATTCCACTTCCCCCCGGTAAACCTCCTTCAAACGAATCAGATGATGAATTACCCGAATTACCACCTGGAACACCTCCAAAACAAAAAGATTCTGATGATGATTTACCAGAATTACCTCCTGGTCCACCGCCCTCATCACAAAATAATGATAGCAACACTCAACCTTCGGGAATATCGAGATCACCACCTTTCGGATTTAGACCGCTGAGTATGCCCGCAGGTCCCCAATATCCACCTCCACAAAGTACTTATATGATGTTTAATAACCCGCCTGGATCTTCGAATCATCTAAGACCTCCACCTAACATTAGACCACCACCACCGCCGGTGTTTCCCTCTGGAACTGGTATGTAAATCGTAAGATGTGTTTACATTATTTGAAAGTTTTAAACAAGCTAAAAAAAGGATAAAAAATAAAATTTTTTTTTTTTTTTTTTTTTTTTTTTTTTTTTTTTTTTTTTTTTTTTTTTTTTTTTTTTTTTTTTTTTTTTTTTTTTTTATAGCTAATATATTTTCTCGGCCACCGCCAATTCCCGTGATGTCAGGGCAAGGAACTCCTTTGAGACCATCAGATTCTCGACCGCCACCTTTTAGTTCACAAGTTTCACATTATGGACCACCACCACCACCAGTACAACCAGTACAAGGAATAAATAAGGTTACAAGGGCTACACCTGTCATTCAAGCAGAACCTCAAGTTCGTAATCTTCAAAAAGAATTAACTACACTTGTTCCTGCTGCATTACTAAGAAAGAAAGCAGATGCTCGTAAACCAAAAGTAGCACGCCCTGTTGTTAATGCAGCACCAAATATTGATGATGGTATAGGAACATCTACATCATCGGTAAAAAGAAATGCATCGATAGCAATTCCATTGTTACAACAACAAGCAGATTATGATGTTCAAGCATCTGAACAAAAACAAGCAGTAGTAAATACACCATCACCAGCGAAGAAAGCAAAAACTAAAAAGAAAGTTGATGAATATGACAAATTCATGGCTGAAATGCAAGATTTGTTATAATAGTTATAATTAATAAATTTTTGAGCATTAAATACATAGATTCCGTGGGATTTTTTTATGATTATTTGTAAACATCAAATTAAACAAATTAAATAAACTTAAGTGTCGTTAAAAATCATTTAACAATTTAAGACAATTTTCAATGAATGTATATGTATACGTAGTTTAATTTCATGCATTTAAAAAACAAATAAAATGTTAGTGTAACGCAACGAAGATCTGTTAATTAAAAATTTTTACACAACAAATATATTTTTATTATATAAATTTACAAATATGTAATACTAATATTTCAATTTTTATTACAACATTCCAGATGAAAAAGCTAAAATGTAAATGAAAACAGTGCCAAAGATCATCATGACATTACTATTAACATTTTTAGCACCCGATGATTTTGGTGGAGTGTTGGATGGCGAGCTTCCACCAGATGGAGTACTACTAGTAGAACCTGAAGGTGATGCAGCCGTTCCTGAAGGCGTTGAACCGCCGCCGACCAAAATAACACCCCACATACCGGATTGACAATGACTATCTACGGTACACATGTAATAAAGATTGCCGGATGATTGGTTGACCGTGACTGAATAGGGGGTTGTTGGGCTCACCAATGATTGGACTAAGCAATGAGAAAAAAAATTAATTTGAGAATGAATTGATTTCAGAAAAAATAAAAAAAAAATAAAAAAAAATAAAATATATATATATATATATATATATATACATACAGGCAGAAGAATTTGCAGATTTTGTGCAAGCTCCAGCTGGGCCATCTGTTTGAGCAACGTCGTGATTACCACCAGCAAAAGTCCAAACTATCTATTATTACAAAAAATAGTAGATTAAAATTCAAATATTTTATTCAATTCAATGCATGCATAAACGCGAAAAATTAATAAAATAAAAAAACTGAATTACATACCCTATCGCCCTGGTTGGCGGAAACATTTTGAGGGGTGAAAATTAGTCCTGGACCAACTGTTATCGCAACATCTGCGGCATATGTTGATAAAGGTATAAAGAAACAAGATACTAAAATGCACAGCATCATTTTTGTAGTTGCGGATTTGTAATAACTATACATTATTTATAATTTATTTATTTTATTATTTTTATGTTTTTTTATGACTTTAAAATTGTTGTTATTTATTAAAAAAAAAAAATAATAATAATAGGTAAGAAAAAGCGTGAAAAAGTTGGACATTTATATATATTTTTTTTTTTCAGATTAAAGTTTTTTTCGAAATCAGAAAGTTCCATTAAGAAAAATCTTATTAGCAGAACTAATAATAGAAACAATTATATATCATATAAATCTGGAATTGAATTATACAATAAATAATATACTTTTTTAAATTAAAATATTTAATAACAAAGCCTTATGAGAAAAGATAAACTTTACCATTAATGTTGATTCATACTTGGCACTATGAGTATATCATTCCCGTTTGCTAAAAATATTTAATTGATAAATCGGGGAAGGTTTTTTGTCTAAGTCCGGATGTATATACCGTAAATATAAGTAAAAAAAACTGTACGTACTTGTACTTATTAGGTATGTACTAACATTTTTAATGTTTTTACATAGTTCGCGTAACTGCAAATCCACATTATGTAGGTTCATGTACTTTGCATATGTCAATGCAATTTGAAAAAAAGATTCATTCGATTTTTTTTTAGACACAAAAAAAAAAAAAAAAACTTTATCAGTTATTATATAAAATTCATTTAACCATTATTAAAAATAGAACAAATCTTTCGGATATTTTTATAAGCCTAAAAAGTTCTTGATAAAAATAATATCTTTTTTAAATTTGTATTTGTATGAAGAATATAGATGCACTTTAAAAGACAATAATAAACGAAAAATTTTTGACATCAAAAAGTTTCGTGAAACTATTAACACTTATTTTCAGTAATGTAACCAAGAACGGAAAAAAAAAAAACAAACAAATTCCGTTCAGCCGAAATATACAAATAGCCAAATAACCTCAAACACAAACTTTGTGTTTAGATGGAAAATCGATTCACACAACTTAATCTTTAAAAGAAATAATATTAAATCCAATTATAGATATGCCGTGTTAATGCTGTAATGGATGTTTAACGAAATGATTGACTAGCTTTATGTCAGGAAATGATCGGAGCCAGTAAAATAACAAGTATATATTATCCCGATTTTATTATATAAACAATATATTATATATATAATGTACAGTACGTATACAGCGTATATACATATACGTATTATATATATATATATATAGCAGATAGTACGTATACACGTATTATATATATATATATATAGCAGATAGTACGTATACATATACGTATTATATATATATATATATAGTATATTACATCCAATCAACATAAAAAACGTAATAAAAAAACATAACTATTCATTAACGTCTTCAAATCAAGATATTCTTGCCTTAATTGATCAATTTCTTTCCTGACATTTTCAACTTTTCCAATACGACTATGATCTTTAAGCTGGTCAGAATTTGTTGGCTGATTAACATTAACATTTCCTCCAATACCAAGATTTGCTCCTGATCTTAGCAAAGAACTTCTCATTTCATCAAGTTGCTCCGGTCAAAAACCTTTAAAAGGATAGTTCGTGTTACGTTGAATGTGTCATCAGAATCGTCTTCAAACATTTTTCTTAAACCCTTTGTTACTTGATTTTACAATACAGTTAACTGATTGTGGTTTTTCAATACGATCTAATACGATAGCATTACTATTTAGGTCATAACCATTACTAAAATGGTTAATAGAAATTTTTTGGAATTGAACGAAATATATATTTTTGAAATAATCCAAAAGGATTTAACCGATTGTCACCCCATAAAAGTTTATATATTTAAAAAAAAGTATGCCTATGCAACCACCACCAAATGTTGGAAGTAGATCATATATTGTAAAATGTTCACGTTCTCGACTTACAGTAACTTCATATCCACCAAGAGCTGGTTCATAATCAGGTCTAATAATTTTATGAAATAGTTAATTATAATTATAATTATACATAGTTATAATTATATAATACATAGTAGAATATACATTAACCAGAGATATATATCAATATATCAATATACGTATATATATATTTGATATATATCGATATATAAATCGAAAATTCTATTGAAATTTACCTAATATGAATCCCCTCACATTTCTTTGTGTTATTAGTGTAAACAGGCAATGCTCTCCTTGCAGGAGATACATCATACGTAATTTGAAGTTTCCCATCCTTTTTTTGTTAATCACAATAGAAAAAAAAAATTAAAATGAATTAATTTTAGGATTATTTTATACAACATACCAATTTATATAATTCTTTTCGTGAGCTTGGCAAATTAAAAAAATCTGGTCGAACTAAATATGGATCTTGTCCCATCTACTGTGCGGCCAAAAGATACCGAATTGAACTAAATTTAATTTATATAAAAGATAATTTTTTTTTTTTTTTGTTAGCAAAAAAAAAAATATAATAACATTCGAATTAATAGACTTTTTTTAGATACATGATACTGATCAAATGTAATAACCAAATTTGTTTTTCTATGGAATTTTCATTTTGAGTTAATGCGACGCAAGGCGTCGTTCGTCATCAGATACTTAAAATGAGATTAATAATACATATTATTAATCAAATTAGGTATATCGATATGGGACATTATAATTCTGCAATTGTTTAATTAATTAACAATAAATTTACCTCAAATGTAAAATGATTGAATCTAATTATAACAAAGCCTTAACAAAAAAAAAGTGTTCATGTGATCACTCACGTATCCTTAAAAGTTTTATTCATTAAAAGTTTAAAATGTATACCGAGTTGAAATAATGGAAGCAACGGTTTCGTTTGAGTAAAGATGAATAGTCATCTCTTCCGTTAAGTTTGTTGTAAACATTGTCGTATACGGAGGTGTAAGTATATAACAATTTTTTTGCATTTGGAAGCTATGCTAATTAAAAAAAAAACCGTTATATAATTAAGAATGTTAAGTATTGTTTTCCAAATATTTGGTCAAAGCACGTGATTCATACCACCTTCTCCGGAAATATAAATTTAAATTATGATACGACAGGGTGAAACCCGCGCTATGCAGATCACATGAGGGTGAAATCCGCGCTAACCACACTGGATTTCACCCAAACCCTATGATCAAAGCGGGTTTTACTAACTAGCTGCGCGGGTTTCACCCTGACATATTATGATTATCACATTCATTTCCCGTCAATCCCAAATAACAATTTGGTTGAACATTCCACAAATAACTATACCAGGCATATATAACCTTTCATGAAATTCAAATTTAGTTCAATAAAGTGGATATGATTTTGCTAACATTACTTTACGAATATCATAAACCATAAAGTGACACAAAAATTAAAGTAAACAAAAGAAATGTAAAACATTTTGTGATATGTCGATATGTTCATAAGATGAATGTGTTGTAAGACCCATTATGTTTCTTGAAAACCGAAATTTTATTAAAGAATAAAAAATATATGCAAAAAATTTTAGTTTGTTTGCAATTTTGAATGGTCGATATATTATGTATAAGACAAACAAACAAAATTGTTATTTATCTTTTGAAGCAAAAATATGATTTAGTGAGTATCAATCAATTCAATTATATCGATCTTGACATCGTCAGTATTGATTTGATGTACATTGATTTTTATTTTTCTAACGCAAAGTATCGTAAAATATCGTAAAGCATCGGCTATATGTAATATTGTAACTACCAGACAAAATAGCTTGTTTTCTCAAATTATTTAACATAATAATTATCTTTTATCCGTTAAATTGAAAAATGAAACCCAAAAACTTCTACATCATTTCTATCATGAATAAGCGTCATATTCAATTTTTGGATTCAGATGATTTTAATACGATTCAAATTGGATCAGTAAGATGATTCGAATGTATCATTGAGGTCCTCAAAAATTGAAAATAGGGATATTGATAGTTAACATGACACAATTTAATGAAATAATAAGGTTAGAATCGGGTCAGTATATAGAATAATTTGGTTCTGCTTAAAGGCAAAAATAATCACTGTGTAAAAATTGTAATTTGGAACATTCGTAGTTAACCCACAAAAAATTGTTAGGTCATGTGACATGTGACTTTATCATGGCGCAAACCAATTGAATTTCGAGCGTCTTTATCCTGTACCCGCAGTGATGGTAAATGACCTGGTCATTTGAAAAATTTTTAAATGACCCTGAAATGAAGTCATTATAGGTCATTTGAATTTTGGGTCATTTACAAATGACTCGTGACAAATGACTGGGGTCATTTGAAGGTCATTTGGGTTATTAGTAGTGATATGGTCAAAATCCGTGTAAACTTGAGGGGTAAGAATTATAAAATTCTAGACAGCACGTCAACGTGGCATCCACTTATTTGCGCGGGTAATACAAACTCCTGGAGAGGAAATAGCCAGTGCAAAATTTGACTATTCCAGATCAGCCAGACGAATAATCCGAACACACGCAAAAGAAGAAAAAAGCGAAAACTAATATTTAAAAAATTTTACATATTGTAAGCATCACTCTAACCCTATAGTCTCTAACCTTAAGACCCTAATCCTAAATTTTTATCTCACGCACTTAGTAAAAAGCGTCAACGTGTTGGGCTTAGTAGTGTTAGAAAGCACGTTAATGTGCTAGGTAACACGTTAACGTGTCATATATTAAATTCAAATGTATATAAACGAATGAATTTGACTTCAAACGGAAAGTTTTTACTAATTTAATTTTATTAATTAAAAAAAAAAACTTTTTTTGCTATAAATTTGCACAATACCTGACAAACCTCATTATATGTATGTACTTTGAGAGGCTAAATGAACCCTCCATGTAAGCATCGCAACACTAGTAAGACTAACTAAAATCAACTAAACTACTCTAACAATGGTAAGGCTTCGATTGAGGCGTGGATAGACTTGGACCGAGTAACTAGGGTCGAATAGAGCTCTAGATTCTGTCATGAGGCTCTAATATGAGGTCACGGGATTAGAATCGATGGTTAAGATTCTTAACGATGTTATGTAATCACGGATTTTCTGAAATCAATCATGGTAATTTAGCACAGGACAACCCGGCTTTTGTTTAAAGGTAAATATTACTTTCGAGAACGGATTTAAAAATTATAAATTGATCAAGTCTTAGCGTGAGTATTAATTATTTAATATTTTGAATTATTGTTGACTTCGAATTTTATAATTTAATTATTAATTAAAAAACAAGTCAATATATAAAGTTAATTTTAAAAATAAATTAAATTAGATAACCAAAATTTATAAAATAAAAATTTTATAAATAAATATGTTAAAGTTTATAATTATATACTAAAAATATTTTTGTAAAAATTAAAATTTTAAATTTATACAACTATAAGTTCATATAAAATAATAAAGTCAATACTAGAGCTTCGATCCTACTTTTTAGGGGCTATTTAAATTAAATTCGGATTCTATTTTATATATCCAGTTAAATTTGAATATAATTTGAATTAAGTAAATCACATATAATCCGTAAAAGTAATTGACAACCAATCAAAATTATAATTTTTATAGATATGTGCAGAACTCAAATTACTACAATACTGGAATCCTTAAATCAACTTGTGAAGTTGATAGATAATCTTTAAATCATTATAAAAAAATAACTTGTATAGCTAGACCAATTTTTTTTTATAAAAATATAGAAAGACTTTAAGAATAAAGCTATAGAAATTGTTTTTTAATTTATTAAATTAAATACTTTATAAAGGTTTAAAGTTAACTAATTTTATTAATAAACGTAAAATTTGGCCACTATAATTTTGGTTAAAATTACTATAATGCTGGCCAAAATATTATAACTCTGGCCAAAATTATAAAAAAAATTATAAAAAAATAATTTATACTAGATTTTTTTTTTATTCACAAAATTTTCTGCAATCTGTTGGCTCTGACCTAACTTTTGACCCAACACTAAGTTAAAAAGTCAAAAGGTCCAAGCTTTTTTACCTATTATACTGTATTTTTGATTTTTTTTTTTATTTGCAAAATTTTCTGCAATTTTATTGGCTTCAATCCAAAATTTGGCAATATATAGGACTAGTTGATTTAAGGGTTTCCACACTGTATATAGAATAAAAGTCATTTAATGCATTTGAAACAAGTTAAATACTTTATCAACAATACCTTTTTTAATTACTAATACTTCACTTATACCCTTTACTGATTACATGATACCAACATATATATTTTATTTTATATTTATTTATGCTCTAAGTAAACTTGTTCTACATATAAAAATACATCATAACAGCATATAATTTTACTGAATAATTACATATGTACTAATCTCTTCCTTTTATATAGTTTACTGTATATTTATTATATGCACAAACTTTCAGATTTATCTGATATACGCATTTGCTATTATATTAAATGAGCCCTCAGTAATCAAGATCCAGATTGCACTAATTTAATAATACTATGCATATTAATACTGTAAGCTTTGCAATTTTTTAATTAGTTTCTATAATTAATATACATAGTACAAAAATAACAATAATAAAAAAAAAAGATTGTTAATTTATACTATTTATAAGCAATATCTTAAACTTTAAAATTTAACCACTCTATAGTTCGAGACAATATTTATTTTACTTTTTTTACTACATGAAAGAAATTGCATACCAAAATCTTTCGAAAGAATTGTAGTCAACGCAAAATCTTTTGAAAGAACCACAATCTTTTGAAAGATTTTAGTATGCATTTCGTTCGAAATATTTCAGAATATATTGTGAAATATTGTGAAATAATGCAAAATATATTGCGCAATATTGTGAAATAATAAATAAAAATATAATAATAAATAAAAATATAAAATTTAATAATACGAAAATTTTAAAAAATTTTAAAAATATGCAAAATATTGCGAAATATTGTAAAAAACTGCAGATTTACATGATAATATGCAAAATATTACCTT
Organism: Gigaspora rosea; assembly: GCA_003550325.1. Taxonomy (NCBI): domain Eukaryota; kingdom Fungi; phylum Glomeromycota; class Glomeromycetes; order Diversisporales; family Gigasporaceae; genus Gigaspora; species Gigaspora rosea. Next base: position 74,362 of record QKWP01002136.1, on the reverse strand, counting down.
TTGCGACCCCGAAATGAGATAATTAAATAGAGGTTTGCATTGTTTTATTTGGCCTATTATTATATATTATACATATTATATCAAAAATGTTATATTGCACCTGTGGTGTTCAACACTAGTAATATGAAATTCATGTAACATGCAAATCAAAATAAAAACAAAAACTAAATATTAATTAATATTAGAGTTAGGGTTAAGGCCTGGGATGGGCAGGAGTATAAATTATACCAAAATTTTACGAGGATTTTTTTTGTTAGAACCTCAAAGATGATTTTATAAATAAATTTTTTTTACATTATAGTCATTTTTAAAAAATATCCAAAAATTTGTGTTACACCTGATTTTCATATTACATTTAATCACTAATAAATATATTTAAAATTTGAATTTTATAATTTGGCGCATGTGTATTGTAACACACCTATCTGATAAACCAATCAGATCATAGGATTAGATATAATGTGAAATTAAAAAAATAGTGATATTTTAAAGCTCACTTGTGACTGAAATTTTTTTATAAAACTACTCTTCTCACTCTAACAAAAAAATTTCTTGCAAAATTTTACTATAAAATACCATTCTCATCTATAGATTATTTTTACTTTACTCTAACCCTAACTACAGTTAGACCTCTCTATAATCACAAGTTGGTCATATCCTATTTTGATGTTTATATAGAGGTGTAACTATAAATAAATTTCTTGTTATAGTCACATGACCAAAGGCTAATAAGTAACATATTTGCGTATATTTGAAATACTATTAAAAAATTTAAAATGTTTAATAGTAAACAACTTTTGATCCAGTAACCCAATTTGGGTAAAACAACCACCAGAGAGTTTGACTCAATAAACAATTCTAAAGAGTCTAAAATCGTCCAAATCTATTTACAAAATGCTAAAATCATTAAGGATTTTTTACTTAAATGTTTAAATTTAATTAATTTTTAAACATATAAAGTAACACAAATCTTAATGATTGCAAAAACTTGTAATTGGATTTTAACAATCTAGAGCTCATTAAAATTGTTTCATCGAGCTGAACATTTTGGTAGTTGTTTCATTCAAATTGGACTACTGCATCAATGTTATTTACTATCAAATCTTTAAGAATTTTTAATAAAAAATTTTAAATAATGAATATAAATATTGGCAATTCAGATATTATAATCCATATTTAGTCAAATTTTTTGATTATAACAAGGGATTATTATTAATTAAAATAATAAAAAATTAAAATTTTTTTGTGTTAGTGATTATAGGTGATTTGTAACTATAATGAGGGCTTTTACTATATTGAAGTCTGTTATACAATATTGGGTACTTATATAAAGGTGTAACTATATAGGGTGTGACTATAGAAAGGTCAGACTATAACAATAAGAACAAGTATTTTTAGTTGTTTTGATTTCACATTACACAAATCTTATAGAGTATGTTACAATGCACCTGTGCTAAATTATTAAATTCTTAAATTTTTTGCTAATAAAATTATTAGTGCGTGAGTATAACTTTATTAAATTATAGTATATTCTGTCAAAACCAGTATATATAGTAGAAGGGTTAGAGTGCTGACATTTATTAGGTAATATTTTAGTAGGTGGGGGTCAAGAAAAATCTTACCTTAGTTAAATTTGATTGGCTAAAATTCTATTTATAGACCTTACCTGGGGGTGGGGGTAAGCCTCTATAGTAAATGGATATTAGGTAATAAATGTTAGTACCCTTATCAGATTTAAATTTAAATAACTGTATTAAAAACAGATATAGTAGATTATTTTTTTTTATTATTTTTGTTAAGTTATTGGTTTTGATAGGATTAGTTTTGGTTTATAATATATTTTAATAACTAATTTTTAATAACTAACTTTTATAATTACTTATATATTTTTATTAGTTAGTAAGTAAAATTTTATTATATTTATCTTTATTTTTAAAACTAATATTTTAATAATTAATATATTTTTTTATTAATAATTATTAGTACGTTAGTATGAACTTTATTATATTTTAGTACTTTTATTTAAATACTAATTAATATTTTTAAATTTTTGCTAATAATGATTAGTATGTTAGTATAAACTTTATTAAAAACTAGAAAAATGCATAGCATTGCTAGATCTGGAGCATATCATATGATGATCATCTCATTACACAAACACGTGAATATGCATATTTTGTTACACTAAATTAACAAATTTGAACATACGTGATGACAGACAAAAAATTTCCAAATTATATTTCTAATATGATCTTCATAAAGTTTATGCTAATACATCAAAAAAGCAACTTTTTGGGGCTAAGTACATCAAAAACGTAATTTTTGTATCACTTAATGCATAGAAATTAAGGATCCTCCGCTACGCTCTAGATCAATAACTAATTTTTAAATAACCAACTTTTTATATTTACTTATATATTTTTATTAGTCCGTAAGTATAAATTCTAATATATATATTTTTATTTTTAAATCTAATATTTTAATAATAAATATATTTTTTTATTAATAATTATTAGAAAACTCACCAATATCAAAATAAATCCATCAAAATCGATATTTTTGACAAACTCGAAGAAACAAGGGAATATAGTAGTAGATGGAGCAGTTTTGGAACGACAAGAAGGAAAAAAACCATTCAGATATTTAGGTTGTTGATTCAGTATGTTTAAGCAACAAAAAGAGATACATAGGAAAATCAGGAATGAAGCGGAATTGGCAATAAAAAGACTAAAGCAAAAATCATGGAAAAGCAATACATGTATATAGTGAATTGTGTAATACTAACTCGAATTGCATATAGAATCCAGAATACTGTACTGCCGGACAGGACAGTTGAGGAAATTACAAGAAAGTATATGAATGGGATAAAACACAAAGCAAGACTGGCAAGCACAGTACCAGACTCGCTACTTACAAACCACAATATATATGGAGTAAAGAAAATCAAGTCAATACAAGAATCGCAACACATAAACCAACTCTAGAAAGAAATGAATCAAATGGAGTACAAGAACTCCCCATTATATATCAATATACAAAACATTCAGAATCTAGCAAGTACAAACCAATCTATACTAGAAGAAGAGGCAGTATTCCCACAAGAAATAAAGAACATTAGGACAGTGCAGATAGTTGAAATGATGCATAGAGTAAATATGCAATTGGTAAGAGGGAAAGTGGGTTGGCCAATACTGCTAGAGAGCAAAGGCACAACAATCAACAGAACGATTAAAGATCACAAGAAACAGTACAGTCTGAAAACTTGGTTAAATAAACAGAATTTATTACAAGGAACAATTTCTAAATAGCAGTGGGTGGAAATCTTAGAATGTGGAGAAATGTTTCATAACTTAAAGAAAATTATTAGAGGAAGACAACCAAAGTGGTTTACAGAAGTTGGGAGATTAATAGAGGAACAAGAAAACCTGAGTATAGACGAGATTGGAGTAAACCCGTTTATAATACAGCAGGAAGATAAAGAAGAGATGAAAGGAGTTTGGGTAATCATAAGTTTGGGAATAGTTGGAAAATTAAGAGATATAAAAAAATGGTACTGCGACAATAAGACATTGGAAAGTGGAAGGAAACAGAATAAGGAAAGCATGTCAAGGATGTGATGAACACATATCAAATAAATCGATAAAAGATGTAATGAAAACGAGTTCCAAAGAGATAACAGAGTTAATGATTAATCGCAAAAGGAAAATATATGGAAAGATTGCGGATATAACTAGGGCATTTAAATTAAGAAAGGAAGAAAAGCGAGAAATTCTGAGAGAAGTATTCATGACAAAGAGTGAAAAGAAATCTTGGAGGTTTATAAAGCAATTTAAGAATATATCAGAAACGTTATGGATCAAATGTAGGGAGATTCAGAGAAGAGATAAATAGAAATATAGGATCACAGGAAGGAACATAGATGAAGGAAAAGGAAAGGTTCATACAATTACTATCTTGGATGAAGAAGGAAACGAAATGATGAAAATCGCTAACGAAGTTTGGCCATCGAAGAAAAAGACATGTCTTACCGCAATAGTGATACTAATAGTAATCTACAGAGACAAATCAGTAATTGAATTAGAAACAGATATAGAAATTATGATGAAAGTGGTAGACATAATAAACAGAGAGGAGTACGAGAAGATGCAAATTATAAAAGAAAGGTTAGGTCATATGATCTACAGTACAAGATTGATGAAAGAAGTAAAAGAAACGAAATTACGAATTGAGCACAAGGAAAGAACAAAAGAAGACAGTAAGAGTGCAGTATTGAGAACAGAAATACAAATGAATGAGTGTGAATATAAAAGTTACCTTCTAACATTTGAGAAGACAATAATCGAATGGAATCTGAGGAAATTCCTGAAACGAATAAACTATGGTAGAAATGATATGGAATGGAACACATTAAAAAGAATTCAGGAGTTCAACGAATACAAAGTGATAGATTGGGAAATGACATATAGAAACCTAAATTTCAGTGGTAGACCGTTAGCAAGAAATACATCAACAAAAGAGTCATTATTGAAAAGTTCAAGGTAAAAATGATGATAAACGAATTATCAACATTACTAAATTTACATTACAGAAACAAAGAGAAAACTCCAAACCCAACATGCCCAAGGTGTAAAAAAGGTATAGAAGATCAGAAGCACTGGATGGTGTACGAGGAAAACAATTATAAAATAGAAGAGGCGATAAAAGAAGTACTAAACGATATCGAAGTTGAAATAAAAACAACTAAAGGAGTTTGCGAAGAAGTGGTGTCAAGATGGAAAAGGAGGGTCACCGAGGATGGGAGATATATCCCAATAAGTATAATAACCAAAGACGATATTATGAAGACTGAAAGGAAGGAGGATAAGAAAAGAACTATCACATTTGTCCACAAGCTCTGCGAGAAAATACACGAGAAAATATAAGTACCAAGCAGACTTGTTATAAAGTACAAGGAAAATCAAGAGAACACAATTAATATAAAAATACCGAATCAGCCCGAACACGAAAAGGATCACGAAACCAAGGCAAAAATATGGTTTAATAGTTGGAGGGACACTTTCACTAAATTCAACAAAATGTATATTCATAACGACTAAGTAGATCTGTGATCTATCTTGTTAAAGCTTAAATCGGGAGTAAAACAGCTCTAGTCTTTTTTTCCTTAAATAGATAGTTATAGTATCATGTAATTGTATATGTATCCTATGAATTATTATTAATAAATGACTAAACAATATATTTAATTTTTGCTAATAATTATAGATGGTTAGTATAAACTTTATTAAGTTATATTTTAATACTTAAATATTTAATAACTAACTTTTATAATAAATATATAGTTTGTAAATATAAATTTTATTATGAAAATAAATAATAATCACCACAGGTGATTATCACCTGTGATCTACAATGCATAAAAAAATAAACAAAACAAACAATTTTTATTAAATAAAAATTAAATCTCTTTAATATTAGGGTAAAGGTGAAGGTTAGGGATTAGGGTAGGGCTTTATATATAGTAAAATTTAGCGAGGAATTTTTTTTTGTATAAAAAAAAGTAGTTTCATAGACAAAATTTTAGATTAGAAGCAATTTTAGCAATTTTTAAAAAATTTTTTGTTTTTGTTACACAAAAATTGATCTACATGTTACACCTGATTCTGAATTTTAATTGGTAAATTGACTATAGGCGATAATTACCTGTGGTGTAAATTAGCAATTTCCTTTTATTGTATTTATCTTTATTTTTTTTTTTTATTTTTTTATTTTTTTTTTAAAAGAGAGGTCTTTCCTCTGTTCCGTTTATTAATGAAATTATAAAAAAATACAAATTTTGTAATGATACATTTCATATAGGGGAAGAGAGGATAAAGCTAATTTACTTTAGACCTAATCTTTACCAGATCGGTCAGAGACCTCCGGATTATTATTAATTAAGTTAGGTGATATGTTATTGTAAATGAATAATTGTGTCCAGTTGTTAAAATTTAGTGCTTCAGTGGTGGGGTATAGTCTTGTTTCTAGAGTGGAGTTGTTGGGAATGGTGGTTGTTGAGTAAGTTTGTTGATTTCTGTTCGATTTTTGGTCCAGATTTTCTTGTATATTTTCTTGATGATGGTATGGTAGAAGTGTGGTGTGATGCGGATGGCTGTGGTTTGATTAGCTGTAGGGAATAGTGTGGATGTAGTTATTGCTGCTAATAGGATATTGTTAGTGGTATATGTGTTTATGAAGTTTTGAATGTAGTTTTCTTTGTGTTAGAGGGGAATGTTTTCTTTGGTTGAAATTTTTATTAGGACTGTATGTAGTATATTTTCGAGTGTAGTTGTATTCTTAGGACAGGTTAGCTAGTGAGTTGTGTCATCTATTGATTGGAGACATAGCGGACATCCATAGTTTGGATATATGTCTGGGTTTCTGTTGTGGAGTGTTTGTAAGGTGGGTAGTTCGTAAGTTAATGTTTTCACTTTGAAGGCTTTTATTCTTTTTTCTTTAGGATTAGTGGATCTTGCTAGTGGTCTGCTGTGTATGTTAAAACTATTGTATGTGAGTTTCCAATTAATGTTGTTTGTTTTGTACCATTGGTGTATTCTTGTTTGGGATAGCTATCGGTTTATTGCTTTTGCTTTGTATGTAGTTTTTAAGAGTAGTCGTGGTGTAAATGGTTGATCCAGTTGGTGATATTGTATAGGAAAGGAGTTTGTTAGGAATTTTGATGGTTGGAATTCAGTTGTTAATGTTATTGTGGGTTCAGTTGGTATGGATAAGTGTTCGTCTACGATGAAGTTGTATCTGATGTTCTTTAGTTCATAGATTGAGTAGAAGCTTAGATTGTGGTGTAGTAGGTTTCCCTTTAGGGTGTGTTCTTTTAGATGATAAGGTGTTTTTGATATGAGTTGAATTAGATTTTTTATTTTTATAGTATTTGTTGTGATGACAGTTGTTGCTTTTGTTGGGAGTACTGTCTATATGAATATGAGTACGGTAATTATGAGTTTTTGTTGGAAAGGCCATGTCGTATTGTTAAGATTAATGATTCTTGCCAGGGAGCCGTAAGTGATAGTGCATGTTGGGTGGTGTTGTGTTGGATTTGTATTAGGTGGGAAAAGAATTTTAATATTGGTTTCTTTGTTTGTGCGTTGATTGTTGTAGTATGATTCCCATAGAAATTGTTCTATTTGTGTGAAGGCTTCGCAGTACTTTTTTGTTATATAGTGTTTGCCTAGGATGTATTCTTGGTTAGATGTCTTTTTGGGTAATGGTTGTCTTATTTTGTTGACTCCTATGAAATTAATTATCTGTCCGTGCCATTTCCTATTATTATCAACTTTGATGCTGTGGATCGATGAGATATTCCTACATATATGACAGTTTGTTGTATTGGTAATTTTTGATGTTAAGTTGCAATTTTTGCAGGGTAAAAGATGGTTGTTCTGCTCATTTAGAACAAAGTGACGTATTTTTGCTGTTCCGTTCTTTATACTTGAGATTCTGCCAAATTGCATGTCTTGTGTTATTATCCATTTGGATGCGGTTGGTTACCATTTTTTCCATATGAAGGGGTTAGATGTATGAAGTGTTAGTGATGGGTTTGATGTATCTCTTATTAATTTTGTTATTTCTTCGAACCAGCGCGGTTTTCTTCCGCGGGAATTTTCTGTATGTTGTAATGAAAAGTGGTCCAATCGAGTAGTTGGGTATTATTGAAGTTCATAAATTGTTCGATATAGGTGGCGTCGTGTTTGTTGAGGTAATGTTTGAGTATGTTTTGATGTTTTGAGTGTATGAGGATTGTGTTGATGGAGGTACCGATTTCGTAATGAGGGATGGGCCATTTGTTGTTATTTCTTGTAAGTTAAATGTCTTCATCGTGGAGTTGTAGTATCATGTGAGCGGTAGTTGTTGATGCTTCTTTTAGTGGAAATGATAGTTTGTGTTTAAGGATGGATTCATTGGTGTTTGCCGCTAGTTGGAGTTGTTGGAGTCAGAATTTTAGTGTTTGTTTATCAAAAGAAGTTGAGGTTAGTATCTTTATTAGGATGTTAATGTGTTGAGTTGTTTGTATGTGTGATATGCTGTTTAGTTCGTAAATGTGTGGGTGATACAGTGTTGATGACGGAACGCCTTTTGCAAGTTGTGCTTTGTGTCTCACTACAGTTGTTAATTGTGAGTCTAGTTGTTTAGTTTTAGATGGTGGTAGGTAAGTAGATTGTATTCTATATGCTATCCTTGTTGTTATAACAGAGTTGATTATATAAATTGCTTGTTTTATTGTGATCTTTGTGATGCGGAGTCTTTTGCTCGCAAGTTTAGCTTCGTGTAGGATTTTCCGATGGAAGTTGGTATTACTTTTCCCTCTTGTGAACCACGCTCCCAGGTAGCGGAAGGGTTCATTTTGGTCTATGTTGCTTATGGTATAATTTTGGAATACTATTTGTTTGTCGTGTGGATTTTGGGAATTGTGTGCTAAGACGGATTTATTAGGGTTAACTCTGATATTTGCCATTTCGTAAAAGGAAGTGGCAATCTTTAGTATGTCTTCCATTTCTGATCTTTTAGACGCGACCCATGCTGTGTCGTCCATGAAAGCTATAATTGATGTGTTGTGTGTCAGAGTGGTATTTTTGTGGTGAATTGAAGTAGTCATTTGGTATCCTTTAAAGTGTGTTGCAATTCGGTGTATAAGAGGATCGTAGTATATTCTCCAAAGGATGGGGGATAACGTTTCCCCTTGATCGATGCCATCTTACACTGTGTACTTTTTGGTTTTCCCTATTGTTGTTATGACTTGATTGCTTTGGTCGGTAAATATATTGGTTATGAGATTAGTTATTTGGGAGGGGATATGGAGGCGATTCAGGGCATGTCGTAGTAAAGGAATGTGTATGGTATCATAGGCTTTCGACATGTCCTGGAGTAGAATCCAGAATTCGCGATTGTATGTGTGGGCATCTTCCATTATGTGACCTAACTGCTAGATTGGAATTATGGTTGATGAAAAGGGGATGGCTATATTATTTTATGGAGCTAATACATCAAGTTTTAGTAAAATATTCGAGAGTCTGTCTGTTAGTATCTTTGTTAGTATTTTCCTGGTGTAATCGATTAACGTTATGGGCTGAGTTGAGGTAAGGTCACCATTGTATTGTGGTTTTTTTGATATGGGCCAGATGAGGCTGGCGCGCCATTTCTGTGGAATTGATTTTAGTTGTAGGTAGGCATTGAACAGTTTCGTTAATAGTTCATGTGCGACAAGTGGCAGTTTTTTAAGTATTTCGTTAGAGATGGTAAAGAGGCCGGTTGCTTTTTTGAGTGGTGCTTTACTTATCGTTTCAATTACTTCCTGTAATGTTATGTTTTGGGTGATGTTGTCGTACATATCTTTATTTGTATTCAGAATTGGTTCATAGAACTGTTTCCACTCTTGCCACAGTGCTTCGTTCAGTGGGTTGAATTTGTCCAGTTTTTGAAATGTTGAAGTGTTGCTTCTTTTATTAGATCTGGTTCTGTGATTACCTCGGTTGGGGTTACAATATTGTCGTATGTTACACTATCAGTGTGTCTCCCGAGTATGCTGTTGATCATCTTTGTTGTGTTGTTTGTAAAATTCTTATATCGTTTTTGTATGTATGAGTTAATTGTGTCTCGCTTTTGTTGTTGATTTTCTATGTTTCTGGCTTTATGCAGGGTAGTTTGTATAGGTGTGAGTTGTTGTAAGGTTAGGTTGATGTTAGTTGCGTATAAGTCAGATATTTGCAAGTTAGATGTTTCTAAGGTTTGTAAGTTTGTGAATGGTTTGTAGGTTATTGTTAAGGATGGTTATTGTATCTAAGAATGGGTTGTTGTGTTTGATGTTTTTATTATTGATATCGTTTTACTAATCAATGTTAATCCTTTATGTAGTTGGGTGGCTTTGAATGAGTGGCTGTGGAATGTATGGGGTTTTGTATGAGTATATGGGATATGTTTGTTTATAGTCGATCTTAGAATATTGTCCCAAGTGTTCCAAAGTTTGTTAAGTTGCGTTTGTCGGTGATTTGTCGTAGTTGTAAATTAGAATCGTCGAGTTTTCTTTTAATTTCGTCGGCGAAATCTGACCAGCGTCTTTTGTAACCCTGTCATATAGATAAATTTTCCTACTGCTTCTTTTTGACGTTGTAATGGGCGATTTATTCCAGTGTTCCATTCTGTTGTTAAGATCTTGTGGTCGCTCTTGGTTATTTCGTCAGAGCTGTTTAATATGGGAGTAGTGAAGTTCAGTAAAATTGTGTAGCTTGTCCAGATATCGTCGATTTGACTGTTTGTGTCTTGTCTGGACTATGTGTATTTTTCAATATCGTGAAAATCGAGTAAACTGGTTTGGCCGCTTTCTAGAAATTTCTTAAAGAGGTGATTTGATGGAAGTTTCTTATCGTTAATGTTATTATTGAAATCATCGAGTACGATTAGGTTGAGTTGTCGAGAGGTCGCTTCTTGGGCCCAGTTTGTTATAGTTTGTGTAGCTATTTTTGAGTGTTTGGTGGCTGTTGAGGGTAGATAAACTAAGATTATTCTTGTTTTAGTATTTTGTGGGAGATATAAATCAATCATGATTGCCATTCCGGGGACTTTCTTTATGTTATGGATGAAGGATTGTAGTTTGGGGTATAATGCGATTGCTGTTCCCATACTGGCTTCTTTTGAAATGGCTGTTTTTTTGCCACAGTTTGCTGTGTATATTTTGTATAGTGGGTTAGTAAGAGAACGGGAGGAGTAGTCGATTCTGGCCATTTTGTCTTTGTCATAGATATTATGTGAGCTCTTTGATCATTACAATATTCTAGCCATCGTTGAAATTTGAGATTATTCCCTAATCCTTGAACGTTATGAGTGATTATTTTTAGTGGTTGGAGGAGGTTTAAAGGAAAGTAGGAGGGGGTGTGATTGTTGTCAGAGGCGTTTTGGTTGGGTGTTTGTGAGGGTTGTTTGTTCCCAGTATAGAGATTTTTATCATTATTTCTGCTCATAATTTGTTTGGGTATCTTTTCCTTTTTTTTGAATAAGTCCCATTCGGGGTCTGGTAGATTGGGTAATTCATTTAGGTAAGGCGGTATTGGAGTTGTGTTGAAGAGTTCTTGGAAGATTGTAATTGCTTTTTTCACCTTATCATACTCGCAAATGGTAAAGAGGTGTATTTTTCGGGAATATATATTTTGGCGTATTGGAGAAAGTCGTTAAGTGTGATAGGTATTTTGGTTTGTTTATCAAGTGTAGCTTCAAACGGGATGTCGATCCATTCATCAGGTATTCTATGGAAGTAATAATATTGTCTGAGTAGTTTGACAGTGTCAAGTAGGACTACTTGACTTCAAATTGGTGCAGTTAAATTGACCAGTAAGACGTTATTAGGGTCAGTGGGTAGAGTTGGTTTGTCTGATGGGTTAACTGTTATGTAGTTATCTGGCATTGGGATAGGTATGATATATTTGTTTTTGATTTCAGATAGAAAGTGTTTGGCCATTTCTTTGTCCTGAATTGGGAATTCATAACGTAGTTGGGTTGCAACTTTTGTGGGGTCAGTTGGTAATCTGAGTTTAGGTACAATAAAGTCATTCAGTATGCGCTTAAATTTGTAGTATATTCTTAGGATCTCAACGTGATGTTTAAAGTCTTCCGTGTCATTGGTTCTGAATGGGAAGAGGTTACGGATTCGATGGTCAAGTTCTTGTGGAGTAGATAGAAGTGGGGGTTTGGCGGGTGGTAGGTCGAAATAGCTGTCTGGCATCCTTTCAAAGGTGTAGTATTGTTTTAGAATACTATGATAATTGCTCAATTCAGACAGTTGACATTCGAGCTTGATTGGAAAGTGATGTTTGATTGCTGGGTTTAGGTCGTTTGGGTTGGGTGGGAGCGGTATTAACATTCTATAGAAATATCTGTCCAGAAGTGATGCAAAGGTATAAATTCTTCTAAGAGCTGCGACTATTGCGCGGGTTTCAGTGCGGTTATCTATGGGGAGGCAGAAAGGTAGCATTTCTTTGACCTTAGCGGGTATGTCTTCTGGATCATCAGGGAGTGGTTCTTTTTGTTTGTCTATAACTGTACGGATAATTTGTCGCATTTTTTCGAAAGTTAGTGCACAACTGATACGGGCGAAGCCAATTGCGTAAAAAATTGCTCTTGTGTTTTCATGATGGTTCTTCTTGATCATATCGAGGTTTGTAATGTAGTCGATTGCAATTTGCTGTTTGAGTTTGTCGTAGATTTGATCTCTGTTGTGTTTATTTCTATAGAGTACGTTATGTATATTTTTGTATCTCTCTAAGGCTTTATAAAAAAGGGACATGAAAGCAGTCTGATGTGCCAGTTCATTTGCTTTAGTTCTTGAGAAGGTGCAGAAAAATGCTGTGTCGTGGTGTTTAATTTTAACTTTAATGGCCTCTAGAATAGGTTCGTTTGTTGGTATGACTTTAAACTTGTAATTGATGAAGATTGCAAATTTTTCTTCAGAGGTAAAACTATCGATGATAGCGTCGTTATGCCATAGTATAGGGTTGAAGGGTTTGTTTTGCCTTTGTCATAGTTTAGTGCTAATATGGTCAGTCCAGAGTTCGATTTGATGAGCCTGTGCTTCAGTCATGGGCCGGCGATTCTGTCCTTTGAGTGCTTGACTATAGGTTCTCTGAGGGTGGGTGACGTGGGAAGAGGCCATGGTTGTATCGGAGCGTGCGTCAGAGATATTTTGATCAGTGGGATAATCCGTTTGTAATTCTGGGGTCTGAGGGTACTTGTGAGGTCGTTGTTGATTCTTCCATATCAGGGCTAATAGCAGTCATGGGAGTATCGATTTCCATTTGGGATGATTTTTCTGTGGGTAAGTTGTTTTGATCAACTTTTTGGAGGGGCGTGGGAATTTCTGTAACCATTTGTGCATTGTTTCCGCCAGATGGGTAAGTTGGATTAATGTGGGGAACCAGTATGGGAATTTGGGAATTGATGTGCATTGTTGTTGTTGTGATGGTTGGATCATGTGATGCTGTGTTTGTTGATGGGTTTTGGTCCGATGATGTAATCGATGAATCTGACGGGGGTAAACTAGAATCGCCACAATTGAGTAATTTTGTGAGTGTAGAGGTAGTGACTGGAGACGAAGGTTGGTTTGCTGTTTTGATTTTTTTAGCCGGGTGACTCTTGGGAGCGTTAAGTGATTCTTGGACGCTGGTATGGATGTTTTCAAAGGATTGTTGTTGAATGTCTTCCATAACTCATGGTTGTTGGTTAGAAGTCATTGTTAGAAGGTTGGAGAACGCATGGGGCATTAGGAAGAGGCTATCTCCTTTCCTTTTAGTTATTTTCGAACGGGCACTAAAGAAAATAGGTTCTTATTTGACTTTAGGCCTCGAGGTCTATAATTATTAGAAATTTTGTATTTGTTTATACTGTTTTTTGCAATTTTCCCTTAGCTCTAGTTTTGGTTTAGTAATCTACGGGAAAGAGTTTTATCATAAGCTTATTTATCTTTATTCTTAAAAATTATTTTAATAATTAATATATTTTTTATTAATAATTATTAGACGGTTAGTATAAACTTTATTAAATTATATTTTAATAGTTAATGTTTAATTATTAATTATATAACTTAAATATATTAATTAGTGAGTAAGTATAAATTTATTATATTTATTTTTAAAAGTAATAATTTAATAAGGGCACTGACAGATATTACGTAATATTTTTAGGGGGGAGGGGGTAGCTGGGTATAATATACTATATATATACTTCATATATGATGTGGAGGGAAAGGGGGTAACCACCTTAATAAAAAAATATTACGTAATATCTGTCAGCGCCCTAATTAATATTTTTTTAATTATAATTAGACGGTTAGTACTATATACCTATTTTTAATAACTTATTTTTATACCAATTTTTATAAATAATCTATTTCTTTATGAATAATTATTAGAGTATTAGTATAAACTTTATCAAATTATATTTTAATAGCTAATTTTTAATGATTAATTTTATATATATATTATTAGTGAGTAAGTATAAACTTTATTATATTTATTTTTAAAAGTAATAATTTAATAATGATTATATTTTTTTATTAATTATTATTAGGTAGTTAGTATAAATTTTATAAATTTTATTTTAATAATTAAAATTTTATAATTATTGGCCGGAGCGTAGCGATGGTCCCTAAGTTTCTATGCAAAATGATACAAAAGTTACGTTTTTGATGCATTTTGCCCAAAAAACGTATCTTTTCTGATAGGACCCTGGACATCTCTCATATAGGTCATAACTGGATTTTGGCCAATTTTGGTCTAATTTGCTAAAAATGACAAAATCTATTTATTTAAATAACGTTTGATCCAGTGATCATAATTGAATAAACTTTTTTTTGTTAGATGCGCCTCACTGAAAGCTTCATTTTAAAAAAAAGTTTATTCAAATTGGACTACTAGATGCCAAGATAATTGCCAAAAACTGTTTTTTTGCTTTTCAAATTTCAGGGGTTTTTGCTAAAATACGTAACGTATGACCTCTGTACTACATGTCCGGGGTCCTTTTCTGATGCATCTTTGTACATTTTATAGAAATTTTATCAAAAGTGCACCTTTGAAATTTTTTGTCTGTTCGCATGCGTATCGCGTAATTAAAAAGTCAAAAAAAAATCAAAAAAAAACAAATATATTATATCGTAGCACTACTTTCTAAATCAGTAGAATGATAAAACCTGCTTTGTTATAAAAACCTACTTTATTATTAATTACATTTGTGCAACTACACTAAACTTCATTTCTTTCTAATAATTATTCAAGTACTTCCTTTATATTTGCTCGGTTTTCTTAATCTACCAGTAACGCTTTAAACTCTCAAACACTGTCTCTGGGTAGGACCCCTGAATAAAAAAAATTTTATATAGTGAACTCTATGCGTACACTTTCAAATTTTTCTAAGAAGTTTTGTCGTACTGTGACACAATTTTTCTTTTTAAGCAATCACGTATAGAGATTTTCATTGTACATTTAATATATACTAGGCAAAATTGCTTGTCGTACACCCATTTAATGATAAGATAATTTATCGTATAGTTAATTAATGACCAAAAAAAGATTCGTTGTACATTTTTATTCAAATTTAGCATTATTATTGTAATGTATATTGTATATTTATTATACTTTCTGTTTTATTGTACACTTGTCATGTCAAAGTATTTGGTATACTACATATAGATAGATCAACCTATAGTAAAATGCTATACATTTTAACGAAAATTATTATGATTGAAATAAATAGCAGTAAATGGTACTCGAATTTTATTTTAATTGGGGTTAGAAAAATTATAGACATAATAATATTATGCAAAGAATAATTTTTGTTAAACTGTAGAAGCTAATTTTATAGCTACAATTTTGATTGAAAATTTTGAGATTTTTGTAACTGTTGATGAAAATAGATTCATCCAATAATTATTAAATATATAGTTTACCATAGATAATAATGATGATAAAACATTTGTTGTACATATTACAGTTAAATTCTATAGTTTTATAGTACATTTTAGCTAAAATTTTCAATAAATATAAAATTTTTGTCGTACATTTTAGGTTTAATTTTGCTGATATCGTACATTTTAATCAAATTTAGCTGTACACTTTGCTAGTTTTTCTAGACAGAGTTAGCTATATAAATTTTTTGGTATTCAGGGGCCCTTTCTGGGTACAGATTAAGTTAGCCAGTGTTTTTTGCTTGTATCCCAGTATGTACTCTCATAACAAACCGCTTTAAAAAGACCCGAACCCAGATCTCACTCTATATTGCTCTACTCCCAATTCTTTATTATCATTAAACTACTAATTCTTTTCATTCTAAATTCCTATTTTAGGCTTGTTTGACCTTGCCAGAGTTTATTATACCACACTAAATTTAACCCACCAATTAGGTATACAATTAAACTCATTTAGTTGTTTTATTAGTCCTCTATGATTATTCAAATCCAGAACAAAAGACAGCTTTTAATGATTGATTGTGGATCTAGTGACACCACTAATAAACGTATAAAATGAAAATGAAAACTAAAGTAAAATTATCTTTCCTGGGTAGGTTTTTTTGATAAAATTATTTGCTAGTAATAATTTTAATAATATCCGACTTGATTTATCGTAAAATTAAAATTTAAAAGGTGCTAGAAAATCTGGTAAAAGTACAATTCTTAAACAGATCCGTTTCATTCATGCATTAGGGTTTAATTTTGCTAAACGAGAAACATACGGATCAATTGTATTTTTAAATATTATAAAATACCATTTAGTGACTCTTTTAATATAGTAACCTTTTATTTTATTTGTTTGATTCAAGTTAAACCTTAATGCGTAAATTTGTTTATTTATTGACCATTGACCAAATATTTTATATCTATTTCTAAAAATCAACCTTTTCCGGTGAATTATTTAGAACCATTAAAGTAAGTCAATTCCACAATACAAGTATTTTCGACAACTAAAACATGTTCCTCTGCGATATTTTGCTTTGTTTCTTGAGTGTCAGCCATTATAACCAAGTATGAAAGAAATATTTATGTAAAAAGAAAGAAAATATGTTTGTCGAAAAAAACAAATATCAAAATACATAAGTTCAGTCAAGAAAATTTCCATATTTGGTATTTCTAAATTAGGACCGCACCAGGGTGTAGGTGAGATTTTCTGGGTCACGTGACAATCCGGCCTCCGATTCCGATCGGGATCATATGATCATGTGATCGCTTATTTGCGCGGTAATACAAACTTCTGGAGAGGAAAACAATAGCCAATCTGGGTTAACTATTCCAAATCTGTCCAACAAAGAATCCCGACACGCGCCAAAAACTAATGCTTAAATAGATCTTGGTGCATTAATTAAAATCGTTTATTTTTTTTTTATTTTTTTTTTTTATTAAAATTTTTTATTTTTTTTTAATTTAAAATTTTTTATTTTTTTTATTTTTCTTTTTTTTTTAATTATTTTAATTTTTTTTAATTATTTTAATTTTTTTTTTTATTTTAATTTTTTTAAGTTTTTTAAATTTTTTCGTTTTTTATTTTTTAATTTAAATTTTTTCTTTTTTTTTAATTCGTATATTTAAATTATTATTTATTTTTTATTTTTACTTATTTTTTTTTATAATCATTTTTTTTTTAATATTTTAATTTTTCTTTAATCGTTTAATTTATTTATTTATTTATTTAATTTTTATATTCGTCTTATTTTTTTTTTATCATTTTAATTATTTATTTAATTCGTTATAATTTAATTTAATTTATTTATTTAATTAATTATTTAAATTATTTTTTTTATTTTTAGGAAAAACAAAAATGGGACGACCATTATCACAAAAGACCCAACACAGCTCCACTAACGACAAGACCCACAAAACGGAAACAACGAAAGTGAACGATCGAAGACTCAGCACACAAACAGCAAAACTTACCCACACCAGTAAATCGTTTCATCGCAGACTAAAATAAACAAATATGAGAGGATGGCCTAACCAACTAACTTACCCTAATATACCAACTAACTTACCCTAACATACCAACTAACTAACTCTAACATACCAACTAACTTACCCTAACCTACTAGCCAACTTACCCTAACCCTACCAACTAATCCTAACAACCAATTCGCTCTAACCCTACAAGACGATACCTCCAATCACGACGAAATGGCTGGCAGCACCCATTTACAGTATAACGATACACGAAAGACAACTACAGAAAGAAGTGAAAAGTTAAATATGTAACAAATAAAAAACACCAGCGACACCAGAAGAAAATCAAGCAACGAAATCTACCCCAAAGGCAATACAAATACGCGTCACCTTCCATAATAGCGGCACCAAAATGGATGGAAACCAACGATTATAAAAAGAAAAGATGGAAAGTAGAGATACGACAACAAAAAAAAACACCAGCAAAGGCAACTCACCTATAACGGCGTCATGGCACCATGACGACTCTATTAACGATGACTCCTTTGACGACAGCTCCATTAACAACGGCTCTATTGACGACGACGACTCTATTAATGACGACTCCATTAACGACGACTCCACTAACAACAACTCTACTAACGACAACTCCATTAACGACGACTCCATTAACGACGACTCCATTAACGACGACTTCATTAACGACGACTCCAACTACAGTGAAAGTAAATCATTAAATCATTAACCTAAAAAAATAGAAAAAATAAATAAAAATAAAAAAAAATTATCTGGGTACACATGTACGATTATCACTAATATAGCAGTAATGTAACGATCATCCGGATTAGGGTCGGAGAGTCAGCGTCCACGTGACCCAGAAAATCTCACCTACACCCTGTCAAATTCCTAAATTAGGGGGGATGATCATTTTTAAAATGTTCTAGAAATTTTTGAACACATGCAATCTATCCAATCATCGCTTATTTTACAAAATCGTCGCTTATCTTACAAACTTTAGAACTTAGCTTTACCATACTGCTTTTGCAACTATTGAACTATACAAAAGAATTTTTTTTTATAATATATTTATTATTCTTTCTTTTAGCCGGGCTACTATTAAGTGCTCTTATTACACATTGAAGTCATTAGGTATAGAGCAATGAAGTTGATCAAGCTAGGTGGTAGTCTGAACAAGCTATATGTCGTCAGATAACAATTTAGCACCTAGTTACATCGCAGCATTCGAGAAACTAAAATGATCTTACAATATAAATTGAAATTTAAAGCTGGTTACATGATTTAGATTTGCTTTACCATTTTACAACACATGAATAAAATATACTCTTAAAATAGAGCACGAAGTTTCATTTGGTAACATATTTATTAAAATAATTTGGTTATTTAATTTTCTGATTCCGATTCATTTTCAAGTTCATCCTGGTTGTCTTGCAGGTTTCTAATACTTTGTAAAATCTCCCGTAGTTGGTCACAATTTTTTTGCTATAAACTACGATACTTAATGCAATCTGAAGTATTAATAGAAGTCAGTAGTGAATTTATAGTTGTCAAAAGTTCCGCTTTTGACATATTTTCTTCACTCATGGCTGCCTTTTCCTCTTGTGTAGTAACAGGTATTGGCGGTGGTAAGCTTGACTTGTTATTTTCGAAAGTTTTCTTAATAAATGCTATTCGCCTTTCACATGCCAAATTGCTAAAATTTTTTAATTGTTCACTAAGTGAATGCTCTTCTTCAAAACTCTCAAACCTGTGATTATTATTTTAAGGATTTAAAAATCCGGTTTTCCTCAACTGAACTCTAAATCACTGTGATTCTAATGTATAGTCAGGGCATGTCCAACTTTCTAAAGATTCACTTTCTGTATGTCCAATCATATCAAATAACATATGACACAGCTAATTTATTATTTATTTAATGATAAGTATTTATATACAAAATTTTTATTTTTAATCTCAAAAATAATTTACTAATCTTTATAAATTTTGTATAGTTTTGAGCTACTATATTCCAATATCGCTGTGAGGGTACAGGTGGAATTAAGGCCTTTAAATACTTATTAATTTCCTCAAGAATGGCATCAAGGCCTTGATATTGATTACAATAGCCTGACCGTGAAATAACAAAGTACGATTCTACAATCTTTCTAATTTCAGGATGTAATCGTAATAATTGCTCTTCATAATAAACCTCAATATAGCAATATATAGGATGCCTATGGCTAGACCAAATTGGTGCAAATATATGTCTAGCAGCATTTCTTAATAATGGTCTGTTATTCCTGACTCCTGTACGAAAGTTGACTATCGCCTGAAGATAGACAAACGTCTATAACAGTATTTAAGTATTATATTGTTATGAATTTTTAAATTATAATAATTTAAATAAAATATTACCTGCTCAAATTTTAATTTATAAATACTATCATCTTGTTTTTCTACCCAATTTAAATAGCCGTTGACTGAAAGGTTTTCAGTTTCAACTATGTATGGCCATAGCAATTCGCATGTCATAGCATACCTGTAAATGTTGCAAATTGAGTCCCATGATTTATAGTGGTCAGTACATGTTTTGAAAAATCTAAGCTGATTTTCTGTTCTATATCCTTGATGAATAGCAAATTGGTTGATATCGATAGCCCTAAATAAGAATATTTAGGTTAAAGAGAAAAAAAAAAATAGAATAATGAAAACAAGAAAAAAAAACCAATTTAATTCCACAAATGCTTTAAGCATGTTCATTTCTTCGTATAAGGCTCCAGGAATTAAGACTAACCAAGGAAATCTTTTTTTTATTTTTTGAGCAAGATTATAAGGAACCCCATCACAAACAACAGGTACATTTTTGCCTATCCTGGTTTATTTTTGTAATGCTTTGTATGTGCTCTAAAACTTTTTTGACATTATTTATCGAATTAGGGTTTAGACCTAATGGGTCCGGCACATACATTTCTGGAACGACAACATTTTGGTCAGGTTCAAGTTTTTGTGTAATGCTAATATATTCAAAGGACGAAGCTTTTTGTTTGTGAGTAAAAGTACTAGATGTACTAGATTTTATTATGATAGGTTTTAATTGAAAGGTGTATTACTAATTTGAACAGACTCATTAGTTGATTCTGCTCGTAATGCGGCTAATATGTCTAACTTTTCATTGTAGTTAGGGCAAGTACATTTTCAATTATCGATGTTGGTTGTATTACATTTTTTACACCATTTTGATTGACTACTAGCATCTTTTTAATTATTTATTATTGTATCAATTATATTCGATTTATTATTTTTTTCGTCAATGAGTTCGTTTAAAATTGACAACAAATATGCACTTAATTCCAGGACCCCAAGCAATCTATGAACAGCTAACTATTTTAAAAAATCTTAATATACTACTAAAAATAGAAAAGATCTATGGAAAAATGGTCAAAAATAAGCATTAATATTACTAAATATAGAAAAGATCTACAAAAAAATAGTCAAAAATAAGCAAAAGCAAATAGTGACCTATTTATGTATATCTCGGGGTCCTTTAATTCTGATTCACATTCTGTTATCATTTCTGGTGTGAGATAATATAGTTCTTTATATTGAAGATCATTTAATGAATCGTAACACCAGGATTTGTTGTAAATTGAACTAGATTTTTTTTATTTATATTCAGTGCGACAAAACTTGTAACTGTATGATAAATTACAGTATTATATCCTCGATCAAGATAATTGTATTGACCCCATTGTTCATTATCGAAGGCTATAAATAATAGCCCTTCGGGTATAGGCTCTTGTTCAATTGCAAGTGACTCTAACCAATTAATAAATGTTATATAACTTCTAGAACTAATAACATGATTGTCAATATCAACAATTGTTTTGACCCGTGCCAATGAGTACTTAATTGCTGATAAGGTTAGATTTATTTCTGATACATAATTTTTATGCCTTGACCCATAAATTGCGTCAACTGCAACTACTTTTTTGAAGAGCTTTTCCTTTAAAGTAGAGTCATTATACTACTCTCATTATTATGGGTGAGAGCTTCAATAAAATTAACGATAACTGGGTTACGATTAGCTAACCAATGATTCGGTGTAAAATTTAACAAATTATTAAGAGAAAATTGATCTTTATTTAAAATTAATGAATCAATATCATTATAAATATTTTGAAATTCTTTATTTGCAATTTGAATAATCGAATTAATCCTTTTTTCTTAACTATCAAATCGATTTTCACACTTTAATAAAAAATCATTATTTTGGTCAATCAACTTCTGACTTGACTTATTTTTTGATCGCATTCCCAACTCTCAATTATATAATCATATCCACAGCTTAAGTATTTTTTAAGATCTTCTATTTCTTCTATTTTTTTATTTAATTGCTCTTGAAGTAAATATATATAAATTTTCAAGTTCCTGAATTATAGATTCAGACGTTTGTACACCAACCTCACAAAATTGTTTTTCAACCTGTTCACTAACTAATTCAACTTGAATGCCAATTTCACAAGTTTGCTTCTCGATGAATTCAGTTTCAAGATCATGATTTTCAACTTGCTGTTTTGTATTGTGCCACTGACTATTTAAATTTAAAAGATGATGATGAAAATAATTAGAAGCTATGAGTTGATTATAGTGCCGTTTGCACATAGGATAGTCTTCTAAATGCGTCTGAACTTCAACCAACTCAGAAAAAAAAGAATTATATAGTGGAAGCCGATTTTTGGACATTGCAGAATCTGCATGTCGTGTAGGTACCTTAGTTGCACATTTTTTTAATCCAACACTATTATGGTACAAGTTAACCAACCTAGTAAAAGCACAAGGCAAATTTGCCGCTAGTTCTCGTTTTGCGGGTTCTCGTGGTTGCTGATTAGATTCTACTAATATAATAAAAGTTTATAGTAAGTAAAATGCTTTTAATCTTGTTCACTATTACAAAATAGCGACATTAAACTATTTAAATCTAAATTAACTGGGACTTATACAAACAAATAGCTAATGTCCCTGCAAATATAATCAAAAATAAAAATAGTATTGCCCAGAAAAAACGAAATGAATAAAATTCACACGGTGCCAAAAATGGCTATAAAAAGTGCACTTACTTTTTTTTTTTGAGCCAAATATTTGTAAAGGCTATTATATATTTTGTCTTGGGTTGAATAACGATCGTTAAAATGCTTTTGTTTATATAGAATGAGACCTTTTTTTAGTAGAAAAAAAGCCTCCATATTCAAAAAGAATTCGAGCTGCACTTAAGAAATATGTACTTAGGCCCTACTTATAAGTGTTGATGGTGAGTTGATTTTGATTGATTTTTGGCTGATTATAAAACTACATACGCAAAACTATGTATTCTTCTAATCGTCTGGTATATCCCAAAATGATTTTGTGCAATATTCAATAAGTAAACTTATAAAAAATTGGTAAAATTAATATAAAAAAATTGATAATCCAATGATCTTAAATGTTCTAGAATAGGAATCATTATGGAATGATCTGTCATATATATTGCCAAATATGGAAATTTCCCGTACTGAAGTTTTGGAAATTACTTATTTTTTATATATGATCGTTGATTGAAACTATGATTGAAAGCATAATTTAATATATAAATTTAAATTTGAATTGTTTATTAAGAATCAGAGATTTTTCACAAAACAAACAAACCTTCTTAAAAAACTAGAAACCATTGTCTTTTGGCTAATCGTTAGGAGCAGCAACAAAGAGATCACCCAACTGTCATCATCACTGTGAAAATAACAGGGTCACACTTTTTTGCAAAGCGCTATAACTACCCACTGCCGCACTGTAAGAATTTTAAAAACTATCATGAGAATTTTACTAAAACGTCAGTTAATTCTTATTAACAGATATTTACTGTCTTGTAGAATCTGATGTAACACTTGATGAACAAATAATTGTTTTTCTCGACATAAAACAATTGCTGGTATATCTTTTTACCAACATCAATCTCTAAAGTGCAAATTGGACAATGTATCATATTTGATTCCTGTTGAAGAAACAGGTAATTTATGTTTAACTTATATTTATACACTTTATTGTTGTTTGGTAGTAATTTACATGTTTAATATTTATTTAAACTAGAACTCTCAGCACTAAATAATTCTACCTCTGTTTATAATAATCAAATTGGTAATAATGATATTTAGTCACATTATTTATTAAAAATTGTGATATATATATATTTATACATGTTTTATTTTAGGATTTTCCAAGGCATCTGATTTACTTTTAAATGCCTCCGATTTAACACCAAATAAGCGAAATAAAAAATCTGATAGATCTGAAGATGATTAATTGAAAAAATTGAATCTTCCAAAAATTTTCTGTCAACAATTTCAGTAATATAAGCATTAACATTACTTTCAATAATGCTTAATCTTTTATCTATGAACTGGTAATGTTGATTAAAATTAATGTAAAACAAACAAAACATTAATCGCAAATATAATTATCTGACATAATTACAGTTCCTTATACAAAACGTAAGAATTTTCGTCTAGTCAAAATCTTTGGTCAAAATTTTATTTGATTGATAATTTAAAAAATTCAATTAGTGAAGTTCCTGACCCAAAATGCAAAAAATCAAAAGAAAAACGTAAGAATTAAAAAAATACCTGACCTAATTAAAGTTACTAGTTCAAAGCGGCACAAGAATTTAGAAGTTTCTGGCCAAGAGCATTATTCAAAGCTTGAGAATTAAAAAAAAACTGATTGATTAAATCGTCTGATCTTAAGCATAAGAATTTAAAAAACTTTAGATCAAATTAAAGTTCTGACCTAAAAGGCAAGAATTAAAAAAAAGATACTCAACATAAAAAAAAAATACCTAACTTGCTAGGAATCTTAGTTCAAAACATGAATCAGTAGATTAGAGATTCCCGATGATCAATATGAGACTGGGAATCTTCCATATATTTAACCACATGCAAAAAATAATGCTTAGTACGACAGGGGATTACTGTTCAAATTACAGTTTGCCCAATGTGTTTCTTGTTTAGTACTGTAGTATAAATCTATTTTATTAAATGTTAGTATAAACTTGATGATTGACATGTTAAGGGATAAAAATTATGGAAGTTCAGATAGCACGTCAACATAGTAGTACCATCATTGAATAGCACATAATGTGTTAACATGCCAAACAACACATTAACTTGTTGTATATTAAATTTAAATATATATAAACGAATGAATTTGACTTCAATAAAAGATACACGTAGAGAAGTTCCCTTCGATTTTACTTAAAAAAAATAAAGGAAGTAAGCTGTGTAATGCTGAAGAGACCTTTATTTGAGTAAATCAGAAACTTATCTTAAAATTTTAAATCATCATCGACCCGGGTCATAACCTGGGTCTCTATTTTTCGATCCGGGTAACAGCTCTAATGATTATCAATTAATTGATACAAAAATGAAGATCAATCTTGAGCTACCTCAATTGGTAACTATTATAGTTTCAAAAAAAAATATTGCCTAGAGTATGGTGTTAATGGACTTACTATGGCATTATGCAATTTTCTGATATGAAAACCAGTAAAGTTTATTTGTATCGACTTATATATTTTGTTTTATTTCCTTATCCAGTGCCTTATTTTAGCTATGCATTATTAATTTTCTGTTTTTATTTTTGCTCTGCCAACTGTATGCTTAATTTGGTTCTTTTGCCTTTACTTGTAGTAACACAAGATAATTAGATTAGATATGATATTGAAAAGCACGTGTAGTAGAGAATAAATGTGATGGTTAGATCACATCATCTAAAAATTGAAAGTAAATTTAAGTAATGTATTTCAAGAATAAATATAAAATAAAATAATAAGATTTTTATGTGATAAAAAAAAAATAAAAACCCTTCAATTTGTTTTAATAAAGTTTTGCAGTTTATTTTATTATACAAATTTTTAATAACTAAATAAATATAAAAATAAGTATTAATTAAAAGCACACTATTCAGTTACATAAATTTATTACATTATTTTATAATTATATCATTGATTATTACTTAATAGCTTTATAACTTTTCATAATTATTCTTATAAATTAAAATCAGAATGGAAGAAATCTCTATAGCAGAAAGCCCAACATTAGCAGAAAGCTTAACAATAGTAAAAAGCCCAACAATAGTAGAAAGCCAAACGATGATAGAAAGCCCAATAATGGTAGAAAGCCCAGTAATGATAGAAAGCCCATTAATAGTAGAAAGCCCGCCAATAGTAGAGAGTCCAATAGTAGAAAGCTCAATGGAAGAGGAAAACCAAACAGGAGAAAATTCAGTTTTACGAGATACTCTAAGAAAACGTAAAAGCCGAAAAAATGAATCACATAAGCAACGTGAAACTCGTTTTGAACATGATCGAGAAAGAAAATGGCAAAAAAGAGCAAAAGATAAATTACATAAAATCGAAAAAGGTCTTGAAGGATTTGAAGCAATTCTTACGGATGATAGCAACAAAGATTTTCAGTCAGAAATTGATATAGATATGAATGAACCAGATATACCTCTGCCTTTGCCTTCTACAATTCTTGAAGAATATGATAAAGTTCTTTTATGCCAATTTCGTAATAAAATGGCAAAGCTAAAACATTTAGAGTGTCCTACATGCAAAGAATGTTTTCCATCAATAATCCTTGTTGTAGGAGAATGTCATCGTTGTTATACTGAGAAAACTTTACAAAAAAATTCTCATTTGATAATAATATGGATCCAGGAGAAGTACCCGAAGAGCTCCAAGAACTAACAGAAATTGAAGAAATGCTTATTGCACAAGTTTTTCCTGTAATGGTAGTTTATAGACTTCGTGGAGGACAGCATGGATATAGAGGAAATATTATCAATTTTTCTCAAGATGTAGAAAAATTTACAACTCGTCTTCCTTGGCATCTATCTTCATTAAATGTGCTTATTATACATTGACAATCTGATAAAGACCTAACAGCATTTAGAGACTTTAAAATTTGTCGTAATAAAGTAGCTCGTGCATTGCGTTGGCTAAAAGCAAACAACAACTATTATTCAGAAATTACTATAGATAATGAAAACCTTCAATTACTACCAGAAGATGAGTTTATTGATGATCAACTTCAAGTTAATCAATTGATAGATGATGAATTTAATGAAGACAATGAAGAAAATGGAATTACACGCACCTTTGTACCTTATCTACCCTCAGATAATCAAGAAGAAATTGCTATAAATAATACAATTAATAGATTATTAGCTAATAATACTATTGAATGACCAAAAATTAATAATAATCCTATTGATGAATTTCAAACTTCAGGATATATTGCATGTGCATTTCCAACTCTTTATCCAACAGGAAGTGCTGATCTTCGTTCAGAACGTATCAAAAATGTCAAACTAGCTGAATATTTAGGTATTTATTGCAATATAAAGATAGAAGATTTGCTCAGCATACTCGTTGGCAGTATTTTGCACTTAATTCACAGATGAGATGGCAAGCATTACAGGAAGGAAGAGTATATGTTAAGCAGAATTTTAATGATAATCAGCTTACAGTTGCAGATATACAGAAAATTATTGCAAATAGTAATACAAATATGGCTGATCGAATTATGAGATTTGGTTTAGGGATACGTGGATCAAGGCAGTTTTGGAATGCAAGACGTTGTGAGTTATCGGACATGATTTTTTTTTTTTAAGTTTTAGAGGCTATGTGCTATGGCCGGGATTTTATTAAGAGTTATGTGACATAATATTTGTTACATGAATGAGGATACAACTAGCTACACGTGCACTTTTGGTGCCTAATTTAAGTAGTCCGCCCAAAGGTTCTACACTAGCTGCCATACCTACAACCCAACTACGGGAATTGCCTATTTAAACCTCAGGTTCATGGTCCTCCTATTACTACCCGACGTACTACATTTTTAATGCAGATATTGTGGGCCACTACCCTTTTGGATATCGACGACCTAAGGGCTACTTTACCCTCGCACAAGAGCCTACCGGATGCACCTTCCATGTCCCATACATGTACTATTGCCCAGATTTGGTAACCGAGGCTACCTGCTCCTATTAGGTTCGTTCCGATCGAGGTATCCGTCTTCTCTTGGCACATACCGTAAGGACCGATTTTCACTACCTCCTAACTCAGGTCTTGCCAAACGGGTTCTTGTGGGTTTTTTCCGGTTCCCTGGATTTGTGATGTAACACATACATCATTGCGCCCGTGGGCTCCCATTCGAGATGATGGGACCAAGGTTACAGGTTTTAGCACCCAACCGTTCATAAGCCACAATCGCCGAACGCAGATTTAACTTCAAAACGTCGCCAGTGGGATTCGAACTGTCAACCTGCCGCTTGGGGAGTGACACCTTGACCACTTCTCTAAGGCGCCACACCCTGTTATCAGACATGATTAAACAGTTAGGTTCACAAGGTTTAATATTTTTACATTTTAGTGCTGCTGATTTACACTGGCCAGAACTTCATACACTTATGGCATCTAATGAAAATCGGCATCAAAACATTATTGACAATCCCCATCTTGCTACTTGGTTCTTTAATAAACGGTTTGAAATTTTTTTTAATCGTGTGTTAATAAAAAAAATAGAATTTAGAAGATTGGTAGTATAGATTTGAATGGCAACATCGTGGTAGAGTTCATGTACATGGAATTGGAAAATATAGATTTGAATGGCAACATCGTGGTAGAGTTCATGTACATGGAATTGGAAAAATAAAAAATGCTTCTAAAATTGAATGAGAACAACTAAAAGAAGATGAAAATTCATTAAAAGAAATAACAAAATATATTGACTCTCTGGTTACTACTATTAACCCAGGACTTGATGCCCCTGTTCCTAATCATCATACATGCCAAAAATGGCATGAAAAACTACATGATGATTTACAAGATTATATCGAATTAGATAACAAGTTGCAGTGACATACATGATGCAGTTTCTCATATTGTCTTCGTACCAAACTTGGAAAACAATCCTGCAGATTTGGATTTCCTAAGGAGGAAAGTAATCATACTTTTTTGTGTGAGGATAGTCATGGTCATCCAGAGCTTGTAACAGCAAGAAATGATTCATATATTAATCCTCATAGTAGAATTCAACTACAAGGATGGAGAGCAAATGTTGATCTTAAACCTATTCTTAGTATTCATGCAGCTCTACAATATATTTCCAAATATGCAAGTAAATAAAAATAACGATCAGAAGGCTTTTCACAAATATTAAATCAAATACTTAATAATAGCAACCCTACTGATAGATTACTTGCTCCAGTTCAGAAATTATTGCTTCATAGTGTTGCTGAACGTGATATATCTGCTCAAGAAACTTGTCATCTACTTTTTGGAATTTCTCTTTATCATTCAAGCTAGTCTTTTTTTTCATTAAATCTCAATAATGAAACACCTCATTGGCTTCATGGTACAGGTGTTAATAAAGATGGAACTTCTAGACAAATTGAAAATATTGGATTGACAACTCGTTCTACTTTAAAAATATACTGGGAAAGACCTTCTGAGTTTGAAAATTTCTCATTATATAAATTATATCTCACATATAAGTTTACCAATGACAAATGGAAAATATGTAAAACAGAAAACATTATATGAATTTGGCTACAACCATCACCATTGTGAAATGGACCAGAATGGGAGGAGTTCTGTCGTGTAAAAGTTCTTCTTCATGTTTCTCATTGAGATATTAAGCTTTTAACTCAAGATAATAGAATTTCTTGGTCAGTTTTATATAATCGCTATTCTAAAGAAATTAATGCTGATCCAATGGACTTACTTGGGCCCCCTATAGATAATAATGAATCGAGAGAAATAACAGATGATGAAAGTCAAGATGAAGAATCTGAAGATAATGAAGGAGAAGAATGCTGATTTGACTGGATGCTTTTGGCAGAAATGGGCTCTAACTCAGTAATTGATTGTTCTTCTGATCTTGGATCCTGTGATATTGATCGAACTTATGATTGGATTAGTGAAGTTAGACAAAATTATTCTGATACTGACCTTAGAGAAGTAGACTCTTTTTTGCAAAGAGTATCTTATCGTAATGAATCGAATAATGAAATAGAAAGAAATGAAATATCTAATACTGATATTATAGATTATCATATTCTAAATGATAAACAAAAAGCAATTTTTAAGCAAATAGAATCACATTACTATAGCATTCTTACAGGTTATTAAATTAAACTACTTAACATTATTGTTATAGGAACTACTGGTACAGGAAAGTCATTGCTAATTAAAGCAATCAGGTATCGACTTCTTGAATTAACAGAAACTAGATCCAATTCACCTGTATTAGTCCTTGCTCCAACAGGAGTTGCATCCTTTAATATTAATGGAGAAACAATTTATTCAGCTCTTTCTATTCCAGTACCTATTGGTAATAATCTTGATATAACTAGGGAGCAATTAAACCATTTACAAAATAGATTATAAAATATACAATATTTTATAATTAATGAAAAAAGTATGATCGGACGTCGAATGCTTGCTTTGATTGATTTGCGATTACGTCAAGCTTTTCCTGAACAGAAGAACCAACCTTTTGGTGGAAAATCAATTATCTTGTTTGGTGATTTTGGGCAGCTTCCTCCTGTACTTGATCATCCTAAATATACTACAAATATTTTGAAAGATTCACTATCCAATAATAGCATTGTAGTATACAACCAATTTCAGGAAGTATATAAACTCAATATAGTTGAGCGTCAATCTGGAAATTCTGAGGAACAAAAAGAGTTTCGAAATATTCTCTTGTGATTGCATAATGGTGAATCTACTCTTACAGACTGGAGAACACTTAGCACACGTTTTGATAATAAAATAAATAAAACAGAATATAATAGATTTTCAGATGCTACATGTGTTATGACAAAATGGACTGATGTTAATAGAATAAATTTTGATAAATTAAGATCATTAAATGTTCCTGTTGCAAAAATCCTTGCAATACATAATAGAGGAGGTAAAGAAGCTAAAAATGCAAATTCTGACATAGCAGGTAGTCTTGAGCCAGAATTATTATTAAGCAAAAGTGCATATATTATGCTAATAGCAAACCTGTGGACAGAAGCTGGATTAGTTAATGGTTCAATGGGAATTATTCAAGATATTTTGTTTGAAGAAGAGCAAAGTCCACTTTCACTTCCAATAGCAGTTTTTATCAAATTTGATAATTATACAGGACCTACTATAAGTACAGTAAATTGTTCCAATTGTACCAATCCAACGCAAATTTGAAGGTAAATCAGGAGCAATATATTCATGTTTGCAGATTCTTATCCGTCTTGCATGGGCTATTACAGTGCACAAAAGCCAAGGGCTAACACTACCAAAAGCTAAAATAGATGTTGGTAGCAAAGAATTTGCTGCTGGACTTTCTTTTGTAGCAATATCTCAAGTTCATTCACTTAATGATGTTATTTTTACACCATTTAATTTTGAAAGACTTCAACAGATTTTAAAATGTAAAAGAATGCAAGAAAGAAAAGATGAAGAAATGCGGCTAGTTTCTTTAATACCTAAAACTTAAAAATATTAATCATAAATTATATAATAATGCAATTTTAATTATTAATAAAAGATTCTTAGCTATTTATCTATCTTGTCTTATATATCATCATTGCTATCTAACAATAATAAGCATTTTATTCATATGTTAAATATATTGAAGATAATTATTGTCGCAGATTATAATTTAAAATGAAATCTACATTCTATACTTAACCCGCTAGCCTTCTAAAACCCATTAATACTTGTTTATTATAATTTTTTTTAAAACTAACCCTAACTCTAAACCCCTAACCCTAAAAAATGTACCCCAAAAAAATTTAGTTTTCGAGATTTTATACTATCATTTCATTTTAATCTGGATTTCATTATGATCTGTTACAATTATTAATATAAAAATTATAAATTGTTAAAAAAATAAAATTTCTAATATATAATACAATATATATAAAGTATCTTTTACAAGTACTTTTTTTTTACTAATAAATTATTAAATTCATAAATAGTATTCAATACTATTTAATTTTACAAATAAGGTTTTTAAATAAAATTATATAGATACTATATAGTACAATATAGTATTTAAAATTTAATATTTTGGCTCCGGCCATACAATGTTACACATTAGTCTAGTTTTATAATGTTCAACCTAGTAACCATAGTTTTCTAAAAAAAACTGTCTATTGGATGTCCTGCTCTAGTCTTGAATTACCAATGAGAGGGGCCTCCTGGAATTCTCAAACTTAATACTGAATATTAGTAACCTCTTTTTGCTTTAGCTCTTTAAGACTTTCTCCAAGTTCTAACTTTTTAGTTTCATATTCCTTTATAGCATTAATGATTGATGGGGCGGATAATTTTTTATTGCTTCTGTCTTAACTAGAACCCAAGCTGCCTTTGAACATTTAAACCTTTTACTATCCTCTAATGTTGTGTATAATTTGGTGAATCATGATAATGTTCAATCTGAACTTTAAATTCTGTCACAAATCTAAATAATTTGATTTTGGTATTATGTGTTTTTCTACTGATATTCCTTTTTCTTGGGTACTTGATTTGTTATGCTTGGTAAAACAGCAGTAATATGTCTTTCAAGAATTTCTATTCATATAATTTTTATAACTGAATTGAGTTCATATGTTTGTGACCAAAGGCTACTACTCGCTATCAAATTCATCTAGTGGAATCTCAACTAGTTGATTAAGATTAAAAAGAATATTGCACTTCTGATCAGAGGTTAAGCTTATAATGTCAAGGGGGTTTTTTTAAAAAAAAATTTAATGAGAATTTTTTTTAAAAAAAAAAAAAGAAAAAAATTTTTTTAATGTAAAAGTATTTTTTTAAAAAAAAAAATCTAAGCGTTTGTTTTTTTTAAAATCGATAATAAATAGGCACATATATGCAGCAGTTGTTTTAATAAATGATAAAAAATATATGCGTATTTGGCCGTTTTATATTAGTATTTAAAAGTATTTTGGTGAAAAAAAAGGACTACGTCTTGAAACTTCTATTGGGTAAACTTCATTTTCGTGTGTGTTAAAATTAAAAAAAGATTAAAAAAATGCATGTAGTACATATATGCGTGCGTGCATATGTAGTACATATGGCATATCAGATATCAAAATAGTTAGGTGATTATTGATAATCACATATATCAATAAACACATCACGTGGGTACAAGGCCATCCCCTTTATATAGAAACTATATAGAAGTGGAATGCCATTCATAATAAAAAACCCTATAGTAAACAATCAATAAATACTCATATTGCGTGATATACCAACGTGATTTTAATGATTTAACTATTATTAGAATCAGAAAAGTTGGCACTGCAAAGTTTAATTAGAAGTTATAAAAATTTGCTTAGTGAAAAAAATACTTTTATATGTAGAAAAGCCACATTCGCACACTATAGAAATTTTATATTAAATTCTGTTTTTGTTTGTTATAAAATGACAATCATTTTATGCTCTTTATCTGCGATTTACCACTTAAATATTCTTTATACTCCCCACTAAATTAATGCGAATAAAATGACTTGCACGTAATGGTAAATAAGTATTTATGTTCTTATTTCGTGAATTCATTTTGCTGTAAAATTATTAAATTTTTTGATACTCACGAGCTGAATGGAATGAATTCCGAACAACTTAAAAATGTATTCAAATAAAATCAAATCTGTTTAAATGATAATTTGTTAGATTATTGATCATATTGGGGATGTTAAAGAAGAATTGAACAAAAAAAAAGACACTACTATTGTTAAATGTGGTTCTCTTAATTGCATGTTTCAGTGCTAATAAATTTTATAAGAACTTGAATATACGCTTATACGGTTATACAAGGACCCCGAACAATACATATAGAGGTTATATTGGCTTTAATATAAACTTTTTGTAAATTTTATCCACTTTTTATTAGAGCTAATTAATCTTATTATATATATAAGCTTTAATATTTAAATAACTTTATCTATTTAAAAATATAACAAATAACTTATATATATTTTTTTAAAAAATATTTTTCTAAAGAAAAATTTTCTTTAAAAATTTTTCCAAAAAAAAAATTTTTCTCTAAAAAAAATTTTTCTCCAAAAAAAAATTTTTCTTCAAAAAACTTTATTTATTATTTTTTTTTTAATATTTAAGGTGACCACTTAGGTACCCTAGCACTTTATTGGTACAAACAGGTAGGCCTGGTCAGCATGACCATGCCTCATATTACATTTGTATAACAAGAGTACAACTAGCCACATGTACAACTTTTGGTTGTCTATTTGAGTAGTCCAGCCGAAGGTTCTACACTAGATGCTATACCTGCAACCCAGCTAGGGGATTGCCTATTTAAACTCTCTGGCTTCTACCCATGTTCTATGTTCCTTCCAATATACCCCTTCACAGAGTAATTTGCTGGTGAAAGTACCCTGAGTCTTTAGCCAAACACCTATTGGAGAGCATTTGCCCCTGTGGTAAACCTGGTAGAGTGGTACCTGTCCCGCACAGATATTCACCTACACTTCGGTAACTTGCGCATTTACCAAGGTGAACAATTTGCAGTCAGGGGGTTACCCCAGCCGCTACCATTATCTACTTCTGCCCTTATAAGATTCGTTCCAACCCCGGTACCTGCCACACTTTTCTACCGGCCCTTTGCCGATACATCCCAGACTTCCAAAACTTTATTTATTATTTATTTATTTGGTTATCAAATTTTAAATATAACCCATCCAAAATTTATAATTTTATCCATTTTAAATAACATAAAATTAAAGGCTTGTATCCACTTTTAAATATAACCTTTTGGCCAATAACCTCTTTTCAAATATAACATTTGAGTAAAAAAGCATCTTTTTTATCCAAAATTTCAATATAACCTTTATATGTATTATTCAGGGTCCTATTATATGATAATATATTGCATATAATAAGAATATATTTTCAAAAAATTTATTATAATCAAAAATCGCTTTGCAAGCATGGTTTACTTCCACAAGATATTTAATAGTTATCAGGTAGAATGTAGATGATATTGAGTCAGCGTCATTTAGCGGGCATTTGTTGACTCAGATCATGCCGCGAAGCGGCATGATCTGAGTCAATCAAATGACCGCTAAATGATGCTGACCCAATGTCATCTACATTTTCTACCTAATAACGATATTATCCGGGAGTAGTCATTGATCATGTTACCCATATTAATTCTGTAAATTATTGTTATTTCATAAAGTTTAGTTTATTGATTATGTGGTTCTTTCTCTGGTTGTTTTTTTTTTCTTTTCTTTCCTTTCTTTTNTTTTTTTTTTTTTACTCGGAGACTTTTTGACATGAATTAAAACAATCGCTAATATAACATAAAAAAAACAAAAAAGATATATATCCAAAAAATTAAATATTAAAATTCCGAACCATGGAATAAACATTGATATACCGTGATATAGTATTAATATGGGTAACATGATCAATAGTAACTACCGGATAATTTACATTATACATCTACATTAACTTTTATATCTCTTGTATTTTTTTATTTTTTATTTTGCCTAATTGTGTTAATTATTATTTATTTGTACTATTACATGATAAAAAAAATAGATACCTCAATTTTTAAAATACGTATTTATTGTATTACAGTATTAGGGGTTTCAAAAATTAAAATTGAGTATATTATAAATAAACAGGATTTTTCAAATTGTATTTTTGCTATATTGAATTATAAAACGGAAAAATCATATAAAGATTCTTAATTTTAATTATGAAACCCCTCATTGGTATTATCATGATGCTTTTATTTTGAAAAAAATTTACATAGTCACGTTATTACATATTAAAACATTAAAACATTTCAAAAAAATAAGTAAAATGAAGCATATTGAAAGCAAATACATGTTCACGTTCATATATTAATACTGTAATAAACGAAGAAGCATATACCAAAAGTATGATTGGTCTTGAATAATTTTAGAGAATGCTACTTAATAATTCATATTACATCGAAGTTTCACATTTAACTTGATTTTCTTTTCGGCAATGCTTTTGAAATATCATTAAATAATCAATTAAATAAAATCATTCCGATTTAAACTTTCATTGCTTCAATTTATTTATGATATTATCACTGTTGGCAAATAGAACAAAAAACAAAAGCTTAATTTTTTGACTTTAAAATAAAAAATATTTTTATTAATAGTTTGTAATGATTTAAATATATTGTTGGATCATTAGTAAAATAAAAAATTTAAAATATTTTTATATTGTATTTAATTAATAAAGTTTAATAGTATAAATTCCCATAGAAGAATAAAAAAAAACGAATAGAATTATATGCAATAGAACAAACATAGTAAATGTGACAAACCCTGTGGTATTATATATTCATTATTTATACTAGGTTATCAGAATATGATAAGTGTCCGAAGAGATTTTTAACTTCAATCAAAAGTAACAATAAACGAGCGATAAATTTATTCGCTGAATCGTATCTATGACTCAATTCTATTCGTACGTATTAATTCTTACATTGTTATCCATTGACCTGCTACTATATTCCACCGGACCTGATCAAATTCCAAAAAAGTCTTTAATTCTGGCCGAAATTCAAATATGATGTTACTTGACAATTTTTTGAAAAGCTTATGATATATTGTCACATTAGTATGTTTTTCTGACTTCACAATAATTGGGAGTAAAATTTTCCCAGAACTTTGAGATTGCAGGCTGTCACTATGGTTCATTAAACGAAGCTGATGATTTAAAGCTAATATATGGATTTTAATTTTGCATCTAATCTTTTCAAGCGAATCCGACAAATTCGCTCACACGCATGACATATAAACTATTTAACTGTTAATATGCTTTTTTAAGAAGAACCTTTATTCAAATAACTGATTACTTCCTCAATAGAAATAATTTCATTTGAGGTTACGTGTTCAAGTGACTGTTGGTTAATATAATTAATGAAGTTGCTAGTATAAATCGTACTACTGTATCTTCTATAATATTAAAGTCATTATTTTCGATCACCATTTCTTTATCAGATTTTAAAAATTCAGTTAAATTTTCCATATTATTTTTCCATTTTAAAATCGTTTCATGAATTTCTATAGCTGATGGACGATTGTTTGGATCTTTATCCCAACACTTCTTTAAAAGTTCAGCATAACATGTTGCTGTACCTTTCAAAATCTTTGGCCTTAATTCTTTTAAACAAATTTCCATTTGTAAGCTTGAATCGTTATCTTTATAGTCGTAAAATACAAGATTTCCTGAAGAAATCTCCCACATACTCATTCCAAAAGAATAAATATCTGATGCTTTAGTAAATTGTTTTCCTTGTAAAACTTCTGGTGCCACATATGGTAAAGCTCCAGGAATTACCCCTGATTCTTTGTCTAATGTTTTATTAACTGATATTGCAATTCCTAAATCACCGATATATGCGTTATGTAAGTCATTTTGAAATATATTACCACTATGTAAATCACAATGAATGATATCATAAGAATGGATTAATTGAAGATCCAATGCGATATAAGATAATATTTCTAATTTTTCCTCCCATTTCATTTGTGCAACTTTGTAAAGGTTTTTACGTAAGGATCCCATTGTTGCATATTGCATAACTAAAATATAATCATCTGTGTATTCATCTTTTGATATTCCATGACATTGTAAAAATGTAGGGTTTCCAATCTTTGAATATGCAATTAACTTTAAAATTATAATTTATTAATAACTTATAGAAATGATTAAAATTATAAAGTTTGAGTTTATCAAATATTTACCTCTTTTATAAGTTCTTCGCAGCTATTTTTAGATCCATGGAATAATTTAAGTGCAACAGGTTGTCCTAAAAGGTCGCCATTTGTAGTTCTGCGATTCCAATAAGCAGAATACACAGTTGCAAACCCACTTTTTCCAATTTTTTCACCAATTTCTAGTTCATTAAATGAAATCCATGAAATTAATAAATTATTTTCAGTTAATAATTTTTTCAATGAATAATTAAGATTTTCAGAATCAACTGCCTTTTCGGAATTATTGCTTTTCGCTTTTTGCAGCCATTCAATAGCTTTTTCTTGATTAGACGAGGTTCCATAACCATTTCGATAACATAATCCAAGTCTGAATTGTCCACCGTAGTTACCATTTTCAGCCGATTTTGAATACCATTCAAACGCCTTTTTTTCATCCTTAGCTATGCCTTTGCCCTCCTGATAACATACCGCGAGATTATATTGCGCAAAAGGATTACCACCTTTAGCAGATTTCAAAAACCACTCAAATGCCTTTTTTTCATCCTTAGTTGTGCTTCTGCCAGTTCTGTAGCCGTCTCCAACATTATATTGTCCCTTCGATTCACCACCTTTGGCAGATTTAAAATACCACTCAAATGCCTTTTTTTCATCCTTGGTTGTGCCTATGCCATTATCGTAGCAGGTTCCAATATTATATTGCCCACCCGAATTGCCGCTTTCCGCAGATTTCAAATACCACATAAATGCCTTTTTTTCATCCTTCGCTGTGCCTATGCCATTTTCGTAGCAAATTCCAACACTAGATTGTCCATTCAAATTGCCATCTTCAGCAGATTTCAAATACCACTCAAATGCCTTTTTTTCATCCTTCTCTGTACCTGTGCCATTTGCGTAACAAATTCCAACATTAAATTGTCCATTCGAATTGCCACCTTCAGCGGATTTCAAATACCACTCAAATGCCTTTTTTTCATCCTTGGTTGTACCTACGCCATTTCGATAAAACTCTCCGAGATTATTTTGTCCATATGAATTGCCACCTTGAGCAGATTTTAAACACCATTCAAATGCATTTTTTTCATCCTTGGTTGTGCCTATGCCATCATAATAACACATCGCGAGATTATATTGTCCATTCAAATTGCCACCTTCAGCAGATTTCAAATACCACTCAAATGCCTTTTTTTCATCCTTGGTTGTGCCTACGCCATTTCGATAAAACTTTCCGAGATTATATTGTCCATATGAATTGCCACCTTCAGCAGATTTCAAACACCACTCAAATGTCTTTTTTTCATTCTTGGTTGTACCTACGCCATTTCGATAAAACTTTCCGAGATTATTTTGTCCATATGAATTGCCACCTTTAGCAGATATCAAACACCACTCAAATGCCTTTTTTTCATCCTTGGTTGTACCTACGCCATTTCGATAAAAATCTCCGAGATTATTTTGTCCATACGAATTGCCACCTTCAGCAGATTTTAAACACCACTCAAATGCCTTTTTTTCATCTTTGATTGTGCCTATGCCATCATGATAACACATCGCGAGATTATATTGCCCATTCGGATCACCATAGGGATGTTAACGGAGTGCTCCAGGGTGGTGTGGTGCATACTCTGGCAGAGTATCCCTTAACACCACACCACGCTGAAGTATGAATCAGAGCATACTCCAAAGTGTAACCCAGAGTATAACCCAGAGTATAACCCGGAGTACTATGTGCTAAGCACTATGTAATACTCCAGAGTTTATAGTACCGTATTTTCCCGAAAATATGCTACCTTATTTTGGGGACATACGGTAAAAAGTATATATATAATAACACTCCGGAGTATAATCCATTTTGTATTAGTAGTATTACTCTGGAGTAATTACTCCTATTAATAATAACTTAGTAATCCAAGGTGGTGTCATGTCTAGACCACACCGGTATGGAGTGGGTTATACTCCACCGTTACTCTGGAGTACCTTACTCCATTAACATCCCTAGATCACCACCTTTAGCAGATTTCAAATACCACTCAAATGCCGTTTTTTCATCCTTCTCTGTGCCTGTGCCATTTGCGTAGCAAATTCCAACATTAAATTGTCCATCCGAATTGCCACATTCAGCAGATTTCAAATACCATTCGAATGCCTTTTTTTCATCCTTCTCTGTGCCTATGCCATTTCTATAGCAAAATCCAACATTGAATTGCCCATTCGGATTGCCACCTTCAGCAGATTTCAAATACCACTTAAATACCTTTTTTTTATCCTTGTCTGTGCCTATGCCGCAAATTCCAACTTTAAATTGTCCATTCGAATTGCCATCTTCAGCAGGTTTGAAATACCACTCAAATGCCTTTATTTCATCCTTGATTGTGCTTATGCAATCATGATAACACTCCCTGAGATTAATTTGTTCTCTTGAATCACAATCTTCAGCAGATTTCAAATACAATTCAAATGACTTTTTTTTTATCCTTCTCTGTGCCTATACCATTTCTGTAAAAAATTCCAAGATAAAATTGTCCATTCGAATTGCCACATTCAGCGGATTTCAAACACCATTCAAATGCCTTTTTTTCATCCTTGGTTGTGCCTATACCATTTCTGTAAAAAATTCCAACATAAAATTGCCCATTTGAATTGCCATCTTCAGCAGATTTCAAATACCACTCAAATGCGTTTTTTTCATCCTTGGTTATGCCTATTCCATTTTGGTAATACCATCCAAGAATATCTTGTCCATTCGAATTGCCACCTTTAGCAG
Organism: Gigaspora rosea; assembly: GCA_003550325.1. NCBI lineage: Eukaryota > Fungi > Glomeromycota > Glomeromycetes > Diversisporales > Gigasporaceae > Gigaspora > Gigaspora rosea. The sequence goes on along the minus strand of QKWP01002136.1, from coordinate 34,340 downwards.
ATTTCAAATACCATTCAAATGCGTTTTTTTCATCCTTTTATGTGCCTATGCCATTTCTGTAGCAAAATCCAACATTAAATTGTCCATTCGAATTGCCACCTTCAGCAGATTTCAAATACCACTCAAATGCCTTTTTTTCATCCTTGTCTGTGCCTATGCCATCATGATAACACTCTCCGAGATTAAATTGTCCATTCAAATTGCCACCTTCAGCAGATTTCAAATACCCCTCAAATGCCTTTTTTTCATCCTTGGTTGTGCCTATGCCTTTATAATAACACATCGCGAGATTATATTGTCCATTCGAATTGCCACCTTCAGCAGATTTCAAATTCCACTCAAATGCCTTCGAATTGCCATCTTCAGCAGATTTCAAACACCACTCAAATGCCTTTTTTTCATCCTTGGTTGTGCCTATGCCTTTATAATAACACATCGCGATATTATATTGTCCATTCGAATTGCCACCTTCAGCAGATTTCAAGTACCATTCAAATGCCTCTTTTTCATCCTTCTCTGTGCCTATGCCTTTTCTGTAGCAAATTCCAACATTAAATTGTCCATTTGGATTGCCACCTTTAGCAGATTTCAAGTACCACTCAAATGCCTTTTTTTCATTCTTCTCTGTACCTGTGCCATTTGCGTAGCAAATTCCAACATTAATTTGTCCATTCGAATTGCCACCTTTAGCAGATTTCAAACACCATTCGAATGCCTTTTTTTCATCCTTGGTTGTGCCTATGCCATCATGATAACACTTCGCGAGATTATATTGTCCATTCGGATTGCCACCTTCAGCAGATTTCAAATACCATTCAAATGGCTTTTGTTCATCCTTGTCTGTGCCTATGCCATTATCGTAGCAAAATCCAACACTGAATTGTCTATTCGAATTGCCACCTTTAGCAGATTTCAAACACCACTCAAATGCCTTTTTTTCATCCTTGGTTGTGCCTATGCCATCATGATAACACTTCGCGAGATTATATTGTCCATTCGGATTGCCACCTTCGGCAGATTTAAAATACCACTCAAATGCCTTTTTTTCATCCTTGTCTGTGCCTATGCCATCTCTGTAACAAATTCCAACGTTGACTTGTCCATTTGAATCACCACCTTCAGCAGATTTCAAATACCATTCAAATGCCTTTTTTTCATCCTTGTCCGTACCTATACCATTTTGAAAACACTCTCCGAGATTATTTTGTCCATTTGAACTGCCACCTTCAGCAGATTTCAAATAACACTCAAATGCCTTTTTTTCATCCTTCTCTGTGCCTATGCCATATTCGTAGCAAATTCCAACATAAGATTGTCCATTCGGATTGCCACTTTCAGCAGATTTCAAATACCACCCAAATGCCTTTTTTTCATCCTTTTCTGTGCCTATGCCATATTCGTAACGAATTCCAACATTAGATTGTCCATTCGAATTGCCACCTTCAGCAGATTTCAAATACCATTCGAATGCCTTTTTTTCATCCTTCTCTGTGCCTATGCCATTTTCATAACACTTTCCAATATTATTTTGTCCATTTGAATTGCCACCTTTAGCAGATTCCAAATACCACTCAAATGCCTTTTTTTCATCCTTGTCTGTTCTTATACCATTTTCATAGTTGAATCCAATTAAGTATTGCGCATCAGAATTGCCATCTTCAGCATATTTCAGCAAAATTTCAAATTTGTTTTTATCCATGATAACTTTTGAATTAAAATATGCTAGATAATAAATTTTTTACATATCTATTACGATAAAGAAAAAGTTTATAACATTTAACAATGTCTTGCAAAGTGAAATATTTCTGCTATTGTGGAAATGAATCCCCAAGCGTGTAATGATTCCGTGGAATTTTAGAAATTCCACGCTTACACAAGGACAACACCAGGGCGTAGGATCGATTTCCAGGTCACGTGATCTTCCGATGTCAATTAGCCAATTAAAAATCAGGATCAGGTGTAACGTAAAGAAATTCAAAACAAACGTTCGCTTTGCAAAAATCGCATTTATCGCAAGATTTAGACTAACAAATCGTCTTTCTGGCATAACAAAAAATTTTCCTCGCACAATTTTGTCATATAGTCCCCCTTCTAACCATCAGCATGGACCCAAACCCTAACATAAATTAATTTTTTTTCTCAAAGACAATTGATGCCGGAAAGTCACGTGACCGGGAAATGAATCCTTCGCCCTGTCAAAATCCTTAAATCCTTACGACAAGTCGCATTGATGATCATTGATAATTTTAGTAATTTCACAATTCCAAATCATGTGAATAGTGAATTGCCAATTTTATAAATCATGCAGAGGTTTCATTTTTGATATACCGTTAATCAAAATCAGTATGGTATAGGTGAGCAGATCCGTATAGTATAGGCCGAATTTTTAAATCTATACTATACTGATCTGGTGTAATATATATTAGCGTTAGGGTTAGAGTTAGGGTTAGGAATTATAGCTGATTGGTATGGTATAGATTTAAAAATTTGTCCTATACTATACGGATCTGCTCACCTATACCATACTGATCTGCTACAATCTCCGTTAATTATTGTTACTCATGTGCAATAATATATTTAGAGATTGAGTCCGCTTATTCGGCAATCTGGGAACCTGTTATTTTAGAAATAAATAACCTGATTTATGATTGGCTATCGATCTTAAATAAAAGGCATCGACGGATCAATAATAACCGTTCAAGGTACACAAATGACGAAAATCTCCGAAGAGGTAATAACCAATCAATATCGTAAATTTTCGAAATAAAAAAATCGTAAAAAATGTAAAAACGAAGCGAAATAAATTAAAGACAATACATTAATGTTCATAATAAATGCTCTAAATCCGGTTGCTGTAGATAAGTATTTTTATTTATTTATTTGTTTATTAATTCATCTAATTATTAACAAATTAACTAAGTTTTAACTATCGTTAATAAAAATTTAATAATTTTTGATACGATAAAGCTCTATGTTTAGTCTAAAACATAATGATAAATGTCTTGTACGATCTTTACAATGCAATAATTATTCTATTGATGGAGACATTTATGACCTTGTACAGTATACAATGTATATATACACAGCTTCTATATTAAACAAAAAAAAGAAATTATATAGTTAGTTAAGCTGATATTATGTTTTAATTAAAATATTTCTAAACAAACACATATAATAATATTATCTTCGCTGAATCGTTACCTTAACTTTTCATACTTTTTTTCATTCGACGAGTTGAATTTAGTTAACCTAATAGTTTATATACTTTTGACAATATGTTTTTTAATATTAACTTTGCTAGGTAATAGCAGTATAAGGACATGGGATTAACGGGATTAAAGAAATATGTTATAGAACGGTTCGAATACTTCAAGTTTGCTTAATACACTTTGCTACGAGGTCAATTTACCCCCGACTTTCCTATAAAAAATTCTTACAAATTGATGGGACGAACTCAATTGTAAAATATTACGTAAATTAATAAATACTATCCTGTAGCGTAAACTATAGATATTTAAAAAAAAACTTTAGGTGTTTTACAAACTTCAAAAATTGTTAATTTATTGCGTTTCATAAAAGTATGTGACCATGATTTTTTTTATAAAATTGAAATTTGATTGGGATTGTGCTTATAAAGCAGGTCAATTTATCATAGATCTGAGTTTGTATCGGCCAGGAATTAGAGGCAATCTACCGGTATAAAAAAATAAAAAATTAATAATCACAGAGATCACTCAATTTTACATTGAATAACCGGATCAACCGAATTACTCAAATCATTTTTAATTATTTCGATTCTTTATCCGAGTAGTAGTTTTATAAACGGGTGGATAACCCAAAATTTAATTTTAAAACGGGTTTAATCTCTAAGATTGAAGAATTGATTTCTTGTCATATTTTTTATACAAAACTACCATTATATAACTCTTGTTATAGTAACTCCTGTTATAGCGAGGAAATTTTTTGTTAACGTAGTAAGCTGTGTGTTCCATACCTTATTTATCTTAATGATAGGCGTGCTTCATTCGTTAAAATGTTCTCAGCTAATAAAAATTATGCATTTTGCCCATTGACCAGGGTTTTTGATAACCATTTTAAATTGCATCCTATTATTTAAACCAATAAATATATTTTTAGATTTTCACCAACCTATTCTTTCATTTTTTCCAAGCTACATTTTTATCAAAGGGTTTTTAGTCTAGGTTTTTCTTTTATTAGCTTTAAATTTTGCTTAATAACTATATATGGACTATATTAAAAATGCCCGGAAGCATGTGTAATATTATGGGCTTTATGGCTGCAATAATAGCATAGCGGCCTTAGAGTATTGGTCTAATAGTATGGATAATATTATAGACTACTAGAATGTAGGTTACTTGCTGTGCTTCATACAATTACTAGTTAATTTCATGTTATTTCTAAAAATGATTAACTAAAATACTTAGATAATATCAACATCATATATGATAATAATTGGAAATAACAAACTTACGGTTCAAACTTATGTCAAGAATGTAAATCAAGAGTATAGCTATTCCAGTGTTGTTGAATGGAAGCTGGAACCTCACTGGACGTCCAGATAATTCCAGTATTCCAGTGGTTCCGGTAAAGTTTTCACTGGAAGGAATTATTTAAGCAGTGATGTCACTTGGTTATTTGGCCAACCAATGGCCGTGGCCAAAAGGCCAAAAATATAAATTTCATTTTTGGCCGAACCGGCCAAATAAAGCTAGTAATTTGATTGGTCCAATATTAATATATGTTTATTACTAATTAATTATATAGCTTTAACATTTAAAGATATAACTAGAATGAAGCTTATTTATATGCTTTACATACTTTTTAGCTTCTTGTTTAATGAGGCTCAGATTTCGATATCTTTAATAAAATAAATAATTCGATATTTAAAACAAATAATGGATTAGGGGTTTTAGAATTAAAAAAAATAGCATATTTTGGAAATAAATAAGAATTTAAAAAAACTTATTTATGTATTAAAATTTTTGAAATTGGAAAATGAAATCGGAGTATTTAAAGACTCCCATTTGACGAAATAAGTAAAAGTTTTTATTGCGTAGATCAACTAACTATTTAATATTATAAAATACATAGTAAATAATAAAACTTTCAAACTAAACCTTTGCTAAAAATTACTTACTGAACCTTTGCTCAAATTACTTATTAAACCTTTGCTCAAATTATTTTTTATATAACTTACTGAACCTTAGCTCAACTTACTTACTGAGCTTTTGCTCAAAATTACTTACTAAATCTTTGCTAAATTACTTATTAAACCTTTGTTCAAATTATACTTTTATATAACTTTCTTTTTTTCCATTTTTTAACTGAGACCTTGCTCTTTTTCATTTATTAAGTTGATAATTTATTACATGCAGAGACAAACTCTAAGGCCGTTAGCAGATACTCAGTTAACTGTATCCCTAAATAACGGTTGCTGGTTGCATGTTTCCTTGGTTTTCCTACTGTTTATTTGAGACTATTCTTCTGAAGTGTTAGCATTTTTGTTGGTACAAGTGATCAGCAGATAGAGTTACGGAAGATCTCACTTTTATATAACTTTCTAAACCTTTTTAAATTACTTTTGTTATATAGCTTATTAAACTTTCATTAAATTATTTTAATTTAACTTACTAAATCTTCGCTTAAATAATTTTTATATAACTTATTAAACTTTCGCTTAGATACTTTTTTTTATATAGCTTAACAATCATTACTTAAGTTATCTTATATCCATACAGTATTTTTGTATACTTTTCTTTTTTTATTACTGTACAGAGAAATTTGGCCATTTGGCATCGGCCAACGGCCATATAGGCCAAATAATTTTAATTGGCCTGGCCAATTGACATTCAACTTTGGCCATAAAATTTTGGCCATATTTGGCCAAATTATTTGTATTGGCTGATGGCCAATTAAATTTTGTTTGGCCGATTAAATTGCCATCACTGTTGTACGGATATCGTATTTTATCCGACATGTCTTATGTGAACACCGAACGATTTTTGTGTAAGTTATTCGGCCACCTCCTATACATTACACAAATTTTCATCACCTCTTAAGAGGTGAATGAAAAAATTTGTTTATTTGTATTAGAAGGAGGCCGAATAAGTTACACAAAAATCGTTCGTTGTTTACGCCAGACATGTCGGATAAGCGTATTATTGGTCAAATTGTGGCTGATAATTGCTGATTTCTTCACAGCAGATACCGCATTATGACGTGACCTTCGGCCACGTCATAAAAACAGTATCCTAGTGAATAATCAGTTATCATCCACAACATGACCAATAACAAGTACTTATTACAGTATTACATCCTATATTAAATAAATTTGGGAATTTGCATGATGGATGTAGTCATACTTTTATACTGTACATCATATATATATATGTATATGAATTTAATAATTATCTCTCTGAATATGGTTTAAGGATATTAGCATGTATGTCATACAGTATAAATACCATGTTCAGGTGATGCTGAAAATAATTAATACGTATAGTTTTTTTTTTTGACATTACGTATACAACATCATGCAGATAGAATACCGTAAGCATGGTGCAGTTTTTTGCTCACATTAAACGTTTAATCCTTCCCTTCTCTTTACAAAAACGCAAAAAATTTACATATACTACAACGCATATGAGTGCCGTCAAAGGAAAATTTGCAATCAGGCTTTCAATTATATTTTGCATCGGACACAATCTCTAATTAATTAAATAGATTTTGCCCAGTACAAAATATAATTGAAAGTCCGATTGCAGTTTTTCCTTTAACGGTATTCATACTAAAACCGGATGCTTTAAACGAATTATCAATTCACGCAAAAAGTTAGTTGTTTTATAAACGTATCGTTATTCCGCTAATGAACTAAAATCACGTAATAATTATACTATCCACGTATCTGAATGATACATTAATATCTTTTTTATAAATCAAAAATGTCGAATGATGACTTGACAACATTAATCGGTTTCACAAATTGTCAAACATTGGCCGATATGAACGATCCAGGCGGAATGTATTGGCTTGGATATTGTTACGATTATGGAATCGGAATTGAAAAGTATGAAAAACAAGGCATTTACATATTATCAAAAATCAACGGACATGAATGATTCTAACGGAATTTATCAAGTCGGTTGTTGCTGCTATTTAGGAATTGGAGTCGAGATCGATAAGCATAAAGCGTTTACATATTATCTGAAGTCTGCTGAAGGAGATAATTCCATGGGAATTAGGAAATCTGCCATTTGTTACCTTTGTGGAATTGGCGTGGAGCAAAATAAACAAATAAACATAAATTTCGAGAATGGATTAAAAATTGAGATTTTTTATTTTTTATTATAATATTTATAGTTTATTTAAAGATTTTTTTATACTGTTTTAATCTCCAGGGAGGAAGCATAAAGAGTATTTATTGATCTATTTATCAGCAATTTAAGCTCATAAATATTTATTGTTTGTGCTATTTAGCCCGTAAGTAAAATGAACATTTAATAATTTTACCACATAATGATAAATAAACATTTATGTTCTTGTTTTGTGAACTTGCTTTTCTGTTTTCATTTCGAAAAGAGAATTACTACGCTTAACCGGAGGGAAAATTCCCTCCCCAGTTACACAACAGGATCTGTGCATATAAATATGCACAATAGGATCTACATGATACGTATTTTTTTTCTTCTGTATTGTTTTTTTTTTTTTGTATCATACTAATTAATTTTTTTCTTTTGTAGCTTTCTCTTTAATACCTTTCTCGATATCGACATTTTGGATACCTCGCTCTGGTTGTTCCTTGGAATCATCGTATATTGGTATTATCGTAGGTGTCGTCGTTGGTGTCGCCGTTGGTGTCGCCGTTAGGTGTCGTCGCCGGTATTTTATGGTGTTTTCATGTTGTCGTTTGCCGGTGCCATTGTTTATTAGCGGATAGTGCTTTGTTTGTGCTTCACACTGCTTCTTGGAGTCGTCGTACATTGGAGCTATCGCTTGGAGTTGTCGTATTTTGGAGCCGTTACGTTGTGTCGTCGCATAATGGTGATGGTGATTTGTGTGTCGTCGCTTGTATATTGGTGGTGTCATCTGGTGTTATTGTATTGGTGCTTTCGTTCATATGTCGTTGTACTGGTGGTTTTATTTGTATGCTGATGCCGTCATAATTGTCAGTATTGTCTTTAGTTTCATGTTGCTATTTTCTTTATTCTTTATTTAACGGTTTATTTGTTTTTTTTTTTAATTCGTTGCCACTGATTAATGTCTTGGTTTGTGCAATAGCTTGGTCTCGTCGTATATTGACGCGTCGCTTGGTGTTGTTGTATGTTGGTGCACCAATTCGGAGCGTTGCTTTAGTACCGCCGTTCTAGGATCATAATGTCGTGTTGATACCCGAACAGTTGGGTTAGGTATATGGGGGCGTAGGTTAGAAGTTAGGGTAAGGGTAAATAGGAATGTGGTTTAGAGTTAGGGTAAGAGTGAATAGGTACGTGGTTAGAATTTAGGGTAAGGGTAAGGCGTTTAAAAAGGATTAGTGGTAGGTGATTATGTATGTAACGAACATTATAAATTTGATACAATAAATTAAATTACTATAATCATTAATAATAAATAAATAAACTTATAAAAATTTTATATAAAATCGATCTTGCAATATCATTGGCCAATATGCAGATCGTGTAACAGGGAAATTTCCTCCCGGTTAAGATTAGCAATACTCTTTCGAAAATACGGTAAATGTTCTTTATACTCACAAGCTGAATGATATGATTATTGTGAATAATGATAAATAAGTATTAATGTTCTTGTTTTGCTGTTTTTATTCGTAAAATTATTAAATATTCTTTATTCTCCCCACTAAATTAATGCGAATGAAATGACTTGAACGTAATGGTAAATAAGTATTTATGTTCTTATTTTGTGAATTTGTTTTGCTGTAAAATTTATTAAATGTTTTTGATACTCACGAACTGAATGAAATGAATTCAAATAAAATCAAATCTGTTTTGAAGATAATTTGAAACAAATGAATAGATGACTACAATATTACTTAGATTATTGATCATATTGGGGATGTTATAGAAGTATTGAACAAAAAAAAGGACATTACTATTGATAAACGTGGTTCTTTTAATTGCATGTTTCAGTGCTAATAAATTTTTATAAGAACTGAATATACGTTTATACGGTTATACGATAATATTGCATTTTTGATTTTACTTCCACAAGATATTTTATATTATACATCTACATTAATTAACTCTTATATCTTTTGTATTTATTTTTTTTATTTTGCCTAATTGTGTTAATTATTATTTTTATTGTGATAAAAAAATAGAGAAATCTATTTGTTAATACATATTTATTGTCATATAGGGTGTCCCCTATTAAAAGGGCCCATTTTTACATTCATCTCATTTTGAGATAATTGATTTGTTTTGATTTTCGGACTGATCCGGGATTAACCAAATTTCACACTTTTGATTGGTTAAATGTAGCAGGTGACTTCGGGTAGTCTCGTGATGTGCTTGGCCTTAGACAACTTCGTTTAATATTTCTTTTACATTATCTCTATTTTTTATTATGCAAATCGACTTTCATTTATAATTGAAAAATGTTATTCATGTTAAAATTTACATTAATCTAATAAAAACTCAATTTTTGAAAAATTGTAAAAATGGGCCCTTTTAATAGGAGACACCCCATATTATTAATAAACAGGATTTTTTAAATTATATTTTTGCTATATCGAATTATAAAACAGAAAATCATAACTGATAAAGATTCTTAATTTTAATTTTAGAAACCCCTCATTGGTATTAATGTGTTGCTTTTCTTTTGAAAAAAAATTTAGATCGTCTATAAGGAACTTTATTACATATGCAGGGCCAGTGATTTTCTGCATTGCACGGAATGCCGCAGAAATCACGGAATAGGGTCACAAATGCAGAAAGTAACACAGATACCGCAGAATTATCGCAGAAAGTGGGGTAATAAGGAGGTAATAATAAAAAAAATTTTTTTTTAAAATACAATTTATACATATGTACGCGTACATATATACGTATTTTACCTGTTATCTATTATTAACCTAAAAAGTCAGGTAATGGAATTCACAAGTGTAAGGCTAAAGTAATAAAATGCCTTGTAAAAATAATTCAGGTTTCGTTATCTTTGTATACTTGTTACTATCATCTTGTCAATCTTATATTAATATAAAGTTAGTTCTTGGATAATTTAAATTTATATAAATTATCTTTGAATTCTATGATAAAGTTGTTATACGCACATAATGAATAAAAAAAAGTAAATTTTCAAAGATTACGGTTCATACTAGGGTTGAGGAAAATCCTGGTGAATAATAAAATAATATCGCAGAATTGATAAAGTTACCACGGAAATCGTGCAGAATTTACAAAATTGACTCGCAGAATTGATAAAGTTATCACGGAAATTTTTGCAGAATTTACAAAATTGATTTGCAGAATATAACTTATAAATTAGCACGGACGGAATTGACCCAATAGCGCCGCAGAAAATCACTGGCCCTGTACAGGGACAGTGATTTTTTGCGGTGACAAAACCAAAATTATGTGGTGACAAAATTTAAATTATGTGATGTGATGTGAACCATATTTGCCAAATTATGCGCGGTTCTGTGGTAACTTGACCAAATTATGTGAGATTCTGTGGCGTGTTTACCAAATTTATGTGCGATTTTGTGACATAAATTTTCGGAACTTTCCGGATTTTGTTTGAGTTCTACGTCGGGAGATACCGAATCTGTAGACTTTGTCTAATAAATTGGCAAATTATGTGACAATTCTTATAAATTGCCACATTATGTGCTATTCTGCGGTGAAATTGCCACATTATGTGCTATTCTGCGGTGAAATTGCCACATTATGTGCTATAAAACACCAAATTATGTGATATAAGCATATTTTATGTGAATTCTGTGGTATTATGTGAAACACCCTGTACATATGGGGTGTTACACCATTTTACTTATTTGCGCGGGTAACAACCCAAAAAAGTAAATCCGATTTTGTAAATAAACTAAGTGCGTGAAATAAAAATTTAGGGTTAGGGTCTTAACGTTAGAGACTAAAAGGTTAGAGTGATGTTTAATATAAGTAAAATTTCATGCCCGTCATTTTTAATTAGTGCACCAAGATCGATTTAAACATTAGTTTTTGCGTATTTTCGCTTTTTTCTTCTTTTACGCGTGTTCGAATTCTTCGTCGGGCTGATCCGGAATAGTCAAAATTTGCATTCTCTGATTGGCTATTTCCTCTCCAGGAGCTTGTATTACCCGCGCAAATAAGTGTATGCGGTGTTACACTGGTGTTACGTATTAAAACAGTTTTGATAATTGAGTTTAATCATTTGGTTTGATTTTCGGACTGATCCGGGATTAATTAAATTTCACGATTTTGATTGGTTAAATGTAACAGGTGACTATCGGGTAATCTCGTGATGTGTTGGCCTTACGCGGCCTCGTGTACTTTTTCTACAATTATCTAATTATCTTGAATTTTTATTATGCTCATTTATAATTGAAAAATATCGATCATGTTAAGATTTATATAAATCTAATGAAATCATTTTTCAAAAAATTGCGTAACACCCCATATTAAAACGTTAAAACATTTCAAAAAAAAAAAGTAAAATAAAGCATATTAAAAGCAAGGATGTTCATGTTCATATAGTTTACCCTCAGTAATTTTAATTACACAATCTGTAATAACATTAATACTGTAATAAACGATATCATCATGTTCATATCAATATAGTTTACCCTCAGTAATTTTAATTAAACAATCTGTAATGCGAAGATTTAACATTAATAAACGATTATTAAAAATTATCTAACGTTATAATTTTATCAATGATTCCTAATCACATAAAAATTTTAAAAACATAGTGATAACGATAGAAACACATACCAAAAGTATATTTGGTCTTGAATAATTTTAGAGAATGCTGTCTAATAATTCATATTACAGATTTTCTATTCGGTAATGCTATTGAAATATCATTAAATAATCAACTAAATAAAAGCATTCCGATTTAAACTTCCATTGCTTCCATTTATCTATAATATTATCAGTGTTGGCAATAGAACAATAAACAGAAGCTTAATCTTTAAATAAAATTATTTTTATTAATAGTTTATAATAATTTAAATATATTGTTAGAGCATTAGTAAAATAAAAAATTTAAAATACTGTATTTTTATATTGTATTTAATTAATAAAGTTTAATAGTATAGATTCCCAATAGAAAATAAAAAAAAATGAATAGAATTATAAGCCAATAGGACAAACATAGTAAACGTGACAAACCCTAGGGTATTATATATTCATTATTTATACTGAGGTTATCAGAATCTGATTAGTGTCCGAAGAGATTTTAATCAAAAGTAACAATAAACGAGCGGTAAATTTATTCGCTGAATCGTATCTATGCCTCAATTCTATTCGTACGTATTAATTCTTACATTGTTATTCATTGACCTGCTACTATATTCCACCGGAGCTGATCAATTTACAAAAGTCTTTAATTCTGGCCGAAATTCAAATATGACGTTACTTGAACAATTTTTTGAAAAGCTTATGAATATTGTCACGTTAGCATGTTTTTCTGACTTCACAATTAATTGGGAGTAAATTTTCCCGTCACTCTCCAGAACTTTGAGATTGTAGGCTGTCATTATGGTTCGTTAAATAAAACTGATGATTTAAAACTAATATATGGATTTTAATATTTTGCATCTAATGTTTTCAAGCGAATCCGACAAATTCGCTCGCACGCACAACATATAAGCTGTTTAACTGTTAATATGCTTTTTTAAGAAGAACTTTTATTCAAATAACTGATTACTTCCTCAATAGAAATAATTTCATTTGAGGCTACGTGTTCAAGTGACGGTTGGTTAATATAATTAATGAAGTTGCTAGTATAAATCATACTATCTTCTATAATATTAAAGTCATTATTTTCAATCACCATTTCTTTATCAGATTTTAAAAATTCTGTTAAATTTTCAATATTATTTTTCCATTTTAAAATCGTTTTATGAATTTCTATAGCTGATGGACGGTTGATTGGATTTTTATCCCAACACTTATTTAAAAGTTCAGCATAACATGTTGCTGTACCTTTCAAAATATTTGGCCTTAATTCTTTTAAACAAATTTCTATTTTTAAGCTTGAATCGTCATCTTTATAGTCGGAGAATACAGGATTACCTGAAGAAATCTCCCACATAATCATTCCAAAAAGAATAAATATCTGATGCTTTAGTAAATTGTTTTCCTTGTAAAACTTCCGGTGCTACATACGGTAAAGCTCCATAAATTCCTCCTGATTCTTTATCTAATGTTTTTTTATTAACTGATATTGCAATTCCTAAATCACCGATATATGAGTTATGTAAGTCATTTTGAAATATATTACCACTGTGTAAATCACAATGAATGATATCATAAGAACGAAAAGCATTGCACGCATGTTCTTATAATTGGAATAGTCCGGTCTGATATACCGGAGTTTAATTTTATTTGATGGATGCAGATTATATTAGCTGTTGAAACTGAAACGGGATATGCTCCCGGAAATAGCAAATAATATTGCGCCGGGAGATCACCGTAAGCAGTTGAGTTTGTTCGGCTTAGCGCTGGCCGGTGGTTTCCCGCCTGCGTAACGCAGGCCGGCCGTTAATATGAACATGTGATGTGTGTGATGTGAATTGACATTCACTAGTTATAGTTATGAAAATGGCAGGTTCATTTAGCTGTGATTTATGTGCTATTGAAATTGAAACTGAAACGGGATATGCTCCCGGAAAATAGCAATAATATTGCGCCGGGAGATAACCGTAAGCAGTTGTTTATGCGGCTTAGCGCTGGCCGGTGGTTTCCCGCCTGCATTGCATAA
>QKWP01002136.1:0-11685 GCA_003550325.1 Gigaspora rosea | reverse complement strand
CCACCTTCAGCAGATTTCAAATACCACTCAAATGCCTTTTTTTCATTCTTCTCTGTGCCTATGCCATTTCTGTAACAAATTCCAACATTAAATTGTCCATTCGAATCACCACCTTCCGCAGATTTCAAATACCACTCAAATGCCTTTTTTTCATCCTTGGTTGTGCCTATGCCATAATGATAACACACTGCGAGTTTATTTTGTCCATTCGAATTTCCACCTTCAGCAGATTTCAAATACCATTCAAATGCCTTTTTTCATCCTTCTCTGTGCCTATGCCATTTCTGTAGCAAAATCCAACATGAAATTGTCCATCAGAATTGCCACCTTTAGCAGATTTCAAATACCACTTAAATGCCTTTTTTTCATCCTTCTCTGTGCCTGTGCCATTATCGTAGCAAATTCCAACAAAAAATTGTCCATTCGAATTGCCATCTTCAGCAGATTTCAAATACCACTCAAATGCCTTTTTTCATCCTTATCTGTGCCTATTCCATCACTGTAACAAAATCCAACCTTAGCTTGTCCATCCGAATTGGCATCTTCGGCAGATTTCAAATACCACTCAAATGCCTTTTTCATCCTTCTTATTCAGCAAAGATTTAAATCTGTTTTTATCCATGATATCTTTTGAATTAAAGATATGTTAGATAATAAATTTTTACATATCTATTACTATAAGGAAAATATTTATATTATATAACTTTTAACAATGCCTTACAAAGTGAATTATTTCAGCAATTGAATGATTCCGTGGAAATGATCGTTAACAATTTAGAAATTCCAATTGTCGCATTGATGATCATTGATAATATTAGTAATTTCAAAATTCCAAATCATATCAATTGTGAATTGCCAATTTTATAAATCATGCAGAGTTTCATTTTTGATTTACCATTAATCATTGTCTCAATTTTTTACTCTTGCGCAATGATATATTTAGAGATTGAGTCCGCTTACTCGGCAATCTGGGAACCTGTTATTTTGATACCTTACCGTAATAAATTTGCTTAATCGGTTGACCCGATTAAAAAACATGGATCAATAACCTGATTTATGAGGCTATCGATCTTAAATAAAAGGCATCGACGGATCAATAAGAATGTTGGGAGTATGTAAATTAATATATACTATCCTGTAGCGTAAACTATAGAATTATTTAAAAATCTTTAGGTGTTTAAACCTCAAAATTGTGAAGGTTATAACATCTTGATTTATTGCGTTTCATAAAAGTATGTGACCTTCATGATTTTTTTTTTTTTATAAAATTGAAATTTGATTGGGATTGTGCTTATAAAGCGGATCAATTTATCATAAATCTGAGTTTGTGTTGGCCAGGAATTAGAGGCAATCTATAAAATAAAAATTAATAATCACAGAGATCACTCAATTTCACAAAACGCGATAAGTTGATCGAATGCAAACCATCGAATAACGGGATCAACCGAATTCTCAGATCATTTTTAATTACTCGATTCTTTATCCGGATAGTAGTTTTATAAACGTGTAGATAACCCGGAATTAAATTTTAAAACGGGTTTATTCTCTAAGATAGAAGAAGATTTCTTGTCATATTACTGCCATTATATAACTCTTGTTATAGTAACTCCTGTTATAGCGAGGAAATTTTTTGTTAACGTAGTAAGCTGCGTGTTCCATACTTATTATCTTAATGATAAGCGTGCTTCATTCGTTAAAATATTCTCGGCTAATAAAAATTATGCATTTTGCCCATTGACCAGGGTTTTTGAGAATCATTCTAAATTACATCTTATTATTTAAAACATTAAATATATTTTTAGATTTTCACCAACCTATTCTTTTATTTTTTCCAAGCTAGATTTTTATATAAGGGTTTTTAGTCTCAGTTTTTTCTTTTATCAGCTTTAAATTTTGCTTAATAACTATATATGGACTGCATTAAAAATACCTGGAATCATGTGTAATGTTATGGGTTTTATGGCTGCAATAATAGCATAGCGGCCTTAGAGTATTGGTCTAATAGTATGAATAATATTATAGACTACTAGAATGTAGGTTACTTGTGCTTCATACAATTTCTAGTTAATTTCATGTTATTTCTAAAAATGATTAACTAAAATTTTTAGATACAGTAATATCAACATCATCTATGATAATAATTGGAAATAACAAATTTACAGTTCAAAACTATGCCAAGAATGTAAATCAAGAGTATATCTATTCTTAAATCAAGAGTAAAAATTGAGACAAGAATTTACAGTATTGTAATCGAAATGTTTGATTATGTTTGTGAATAGGTCTTTGTTAGAAGAAATTCAAGATGAAGATGGCTCTTTATTAGATAGAAGTTAAGACACCATAGTGAATCATGATGTTGATATAAAAGGATTTTTATAATTGTGAATAGGTCTTTGTTAGAAGAAATTCAAGATGAAGATGGCTCTTTATTAGATAGAAGTTAAGACACCATAGTGAATCATGATGTTGATACAAAAGGATTTTTATGTCCTTTTTATAATTGTTGTTTTCAATAGATTCGGACACCAATAACAATGTTATGCATATCAATCTTATGCATAATAAATGATTCATAATGTTGATATGCATCGCAACAAAGTAAACAGTTATGGGCAGTAATGCAAATAAATAAATAATAAATAACTAATAAATAATAAATAAAAATAAAGTAAGCTAGTGGTGATTAAACGAAGGGTTGACACCAGTGTTGTTACGGGACAGCTCTAAACAATTTGTGGACAATTGTGGACAAAAAAAAATAAATCTAAATTACTTAAAATTTATTAAAATAACCTATTTCTTTATTTTTAGAAAAATATTCAGAACTATAAAAATATATAATCATATCTTTCTTAAACTAATTTATTAAATTTTAAAGTCAAAATATTCTTTGGACAGTTGTGAACACCATGGACGTTTGGACATGGACATGGGTAAAAAAGTCTTGGACATAGTAGACATGATATTACTGGTTGACACTGTTATACAATCATCTATCATGAACACATGACTGTCAAAATATGAAAGTCTAAAATTATCTACTATATTATAGTACAGTATATCAAAAATTATTTGGAATTGTAAAATTATTAAAATTATTAATGATTATTAATGTGACAATTTCACATTGTATAAATATGGAATTTCTTCATCATTGTAAATCATTTTATAATTGGAAATCATTTCCACAATTGTGGAAATGAACTTCGCTCCATAAGTGAATCACAGATCATGTGGCTTAGCCTATTTTATTAGGTTTGCGTCCAAGTGTGGATTCACGTGCTTAATACATTGTAATAATTTTACTTTTTTTTTTTGCATAAATAAGTCTAGCTCATTACTAATCGATCTTTAGGCTGTTTTATTTTGGTTTGCGGTCCACAACTTTATGACAACCCAAAGCTTCTTACACTCCTTAATTTCATATTAATGAATAACTTAAGCACAGATATAGCTCGAAATTCAACACAGGATGATCAACACCAAGTCTCAGATGAAGAACATGACATTGCTAATGAAAATAGCGCATCATTCATTCCAACGGGAGAGATGGGCAAACTCCCCTAAAATTTACAAGGAACATAAACTTTCAAATGAAACACGGCAGTGCATTCTTCAAACATTTCCACGAAATGCATTTATCAAATTTACACCACCACCTATAGATAAAGAACTGGCTAAATATATGCAAAAGGAGGCAAAGGAAATGGACAAGACTCTACCACGCGTCTCATATCGTACCTTATCTATGCTTAGACCACTGGACAACGCAATTCGCACCTTGTATCAAACAAAACTAGACCCTCAGAATAAACAAGCTCTGGAGATCTGGGAATACATGGAAACATCACTTCACTCATCCTGAACCTACTTCTAGGCTCTTTTTCATACATTAGTGAACACGCAAAGAACACGCTATTAAATGCATATATCCTACTCATCAGTCGAAATTAGAAGTGGAACCCCTATTTGCAGATAAGCTTAAAGATATTATTAAAGCAAAAAACGAGGAAACAAAATTTTTCAATGACACTGCCTGGTAGAACAGACGTGCACAACTCTCTCAGATAGGATTCAAGAATAAATCATTACAGCAGAATAGATCTAATAGAGGACAGAACTTTCAGCGCAACACGTCAACTTTATGGTCTCAAAATACAACACATTAGAAACCAAATCAAAATTTTTCCCAGAACGATTTCTAATCGCAATCTCGCCAATAAAGAGCAATATGGAGGCAAGATTATCTTACTTCTACCAAAGATGAATCAATATGATTGGCGAATCGTGGATGACAAACATTATAAAGAATGGCTATGAACCCACATGGCAAAGCTTACCGAGTTTACGAATACAACACTAACCTATCGAGAAGTATCACTCCAAAAAAAAACCTTGTTATACAAAGAGATCAAAAACCTTATCAAACAAAAAGCAATAATAAAGTTTCCTACAAATATTTCTTGTTTTCTGTCCAACATCTTTCTGGTACCCAAAAAGATAGGCAATTTCCATCCGGTAATAGACCTCCATCAGCTAAATAACTATATTCAGCACCAAAAATTTAAAATGAAAAGCATTCAATTAGTAAGGGGAGTAACAAAAATCAGGTGATTTTTTAGAGGGGGAGGGGGTAAAAAAAGTTGAAATTATATATAAGAACCTGGCTATTTATATATTGAGAAAGAGGGAGGGGGTAGGCCTCTGATAAAAAATAATCAGGTGATTAATGACACTGCCCTAAAGTCATTGTTGAAGTCAGGAGATTATATGACAAAAATAGATATAAAAAACGCATTTTATCACATTCCTCTAGCACCAAACACCAGAGCTTTTTTCGCTTTTGATTTCTAAAGTACTCACTATGTGTTCACGGCCTTACTATTTGGACTTACAACAAGTCCCAGAATATTCACCAAGATTCTGAAGCTGGTAATAAAGATTCTTAGGACTCAGGGAATCAGATTGATTACCTACTTAGATGACATTTTAATTCTAGCAGAATCAAAAAAACTAGCACAAGAACATACCTGCAAGGTCTATGGGATGTTAGAATACCTTGGGTTCATAATAAATGAAGAGAAGTCTCAAATCTCACCAACAACAACAATCGAATTTCTTGGATTTGAAATCAGCACAATGGACATAACTCTCAAGATCCCAAAAAGAAAGATGACAGATATCATCCGAGAATGCAAGAGAATAAGATCAATAGGCACAGAACATATATGAAAGTTGGTAGCAATACTAGGGAAGTTGAGTGCTATAGCGGAAGCTCTCTACCCTGTAAAACTCTTCTCAAGAGCCCTATTTAGGGACAAGTACCTAGCCATAAGGAACAGGTGATGGAACACTATAGTAAATCTGTCTAAGAAGAGCTTGATGCAGCTGGATTCGTGGATACACAATCTATTACAATAGAATAAAAAAAAGTCAACATCAAAGAACCTACTGCAACAATTTATACAGATGCTTCCAAGTTGGGATGGGGTGCAATGCTAATAGAGAGGTGATATCGGAATTGTGGAACCATCACGAGAGCAAGAACCATACAAATCTACTAGAATTATTGGCTGTGAAAAATGCCCTGAACAAATGGATCCAGCTCAGGAATTAAACAGTTCTAATCAAGAGCGACAACATGACTACAGTGACATATATAAACAATCAGAGCAGAACGATTTCAACTCAGATGAGTCTTCTAGCAGAGTCACTATGGACAGAGTGCCTTCAACGTCAAATAATATTGAAAGCCGAACATATCCCAGGGCATCTGAACTTCATAGCAGACCAAGCCTCATGTCTGAAAACAGATCGTCACAATTGGTCTATAGCATGAAAAGTTTTCAATCAAATAGAACAAATATGGAGACCGAAGAATATAGACGTATTTGCGGACTCCAAAAACCACCTGACATAACATATGTATCATGAAAACCCGACCCAAAGGCAATAGCCACAGATACTCTCCTGTTCCTATGGAAGGGTTGGAAAGTATGGGCCAACCCCCCTTGGATCCTATTGCACAAGGTGTTAAACAAGGATATCAAAGAATGAGTAACAGTAGTACTAATCTTCTCACGATGGCCATTAGCACTATGGTTTCTGACACTCCTATCTCTTTTGGACGACTTTCCCAGACTAATTTCTCAAAACTCAACTATACCGATAGGGGATTTGTAGCAATACCTTCAGGTAACAAAATAGGAGCTATGCGCAGCACGTATATCAGGTCACGCCTCACGAACTAGGGCCTTTCAGAAAGAGCTATTAAATTATACGAGGCAGCTTACGATACCAATTCTTCAAAAACTGTATCATCAAACATTAAACAATGGATTTCTTGGTGCAGTGAGAAACAAACTGATCCCATTACTTGCCCTTTAAATGATATAATCGAATTTGTAGAAGATCAACTTAGCACAGAGAAGGCATACAATACAATCGCCGGCTATAGATTTGCAATTAGCGAAATTCACAATTGGATAAATTCTTTACCTATAGGCTTACACCCTATGATTATTAAAATTATGAGAAGAGTATATAATAGAAACCCACCAAATTCTCCTGAAGATAGCGTGGTTGATTTAACACCTGTATTTGACAAGATATATTCATTTGGCGATAACAATTCAATGAGCATTTTTTACCTATTACGAAAGGTAGCCTTTTTATTAGCTATAACTACTGCTAGTCACCCTTCAGACTTAGCTCGTATAGACCTTACTTCTTGCAAAATAATGGAGGGCAGTGTAATGCTCTCTATAAAAAATCCTAAAGAACATTAGATCTCAATATCATATGGAGAGAATAAACCTTCAACCAAACAAATCTATATAGAAGATTACAAAGAATTACCTGAAATATCCCTTAATTGCAGTAAATGCCCTTTTAAAATGCACAGAGGCTTGGCGAATCACAATGGAGCAAAAATCCTATCTGTTACTTACTTCAACGTCAAGCCACAAACCCTCCGCAGCTTCCACAATTGCTACTTGGATTAAAGAAATCCTTTCGGAAGCTTCACCAAATCTAAAAGCTAAAGACTTGCAGCTTTTTACATACAAACTTCTGGTGCAGATTTATCCACTATTCTAGCCATGGTGAACTGGTCTAGCTACGGAACATATCAACAATTTTACCAAAGAAGTGTTACGCTGATAATTCAAAGAACAAAGGTGGCACAAAGTATCCTGTCTTTGGCCAATAGTAACAAGAATCCTACTCCACAATAGCCACATGATCTGTGATTCACTTACAGAGTGAAGTTTATTTATACAAATATATGAGTATTACGAAATGATTTGTGAATGGACAAGCGAAGTAAGTAAATCAAAGATCATCGTTCCTACTACACCCTCCCACAAACAAAAGAAAGAGAGAGATAATTGGACTATAATAAAGAGTAATTAACAGCCTAAAGATCGATTAGTAATGTGCTATACTTATTTATACAAAGAAAAAAAATAAAATTATAAAATTATTACAATGTATTAAGCATGTGACTCCACATTTGGATGCAACCCTAATAAAATAGGCTAAACTACATGATTTTTGATTCACTTACTTCACTTGTCTATTCACAAATGCATTTCATAATACTCATACATTTGTATAAATAATTCTTCTACACCACTAGTTTTACAGATATAAAATAGTATAAAAATACAAATTGAAACTTATAAAAAATTAAATTAGTTCAATCATGTTTTTGAGTTTTGCAAGTTCTATTAAAAAATAATAAATTATCTAAATAACTTATTATTATACACTTAAGCCCTCTTCGAGAACATACTGTTTTACTAATTGAATATGATAATAAAAGTATCTTCAGCTTTAACATATAATAAAGTTTGCTATACAAAATAATTACAAACTGAAAGACTTGAAAGGCAAATGCATTAACTTTTATTTCTATTATACTCATAGAGATATTGTCTAATTGACTAATTTAAATTGTTTGTTTTAGTTTAAAAGCATTTAACTAGCATGGATCTCTCAAAGGCTATGCTATTTTATTGTTTTATGGTTTTAGATAAGAAGATAGAAAACCTATAGCTATGTTTATATAGAAATTTAATTAGCTATCTGAATTAGAAAAAAATTATATTTATGCTATCTTAATATAAGGTAGGTCTAGAGTTAACAGTTTAAAAAAAATAATTATGACATTAATAAAATTCATCAATACATTTATCATGTAGTTTATCGAATAAGGATAATTGCATAATATATGATGCCGTGCAGAACTAGTACAATAATGTGTAACATGTAAAATTTAAAATATAAGGGATAGCAGTGCAGCATGTGATACCATGAGCAGTTAGGGACACTCAAAAAGTTCAGGCTCATGCTTGAGCATCCTATGTAAACTCAAAAGATATAACCTCTTTATAATCTTAATAATTTGATTTCATTAATCACATATAATTATAGCATTAACCAGAAAATCCTGCATCTAACAAGATATTAGAAGGACCATAGTAGTGTTTCGCACAGATCAGATCAAATGAATCTTTTTGAAGATCCAGATCTGATCTGAAAACTGGAACAGATTCAAGTCTGGATTCGGATCTGGATAACAAAGATCTGGGTCCAAATCTGGATCTGATAAAAAAATTATGTACTACCCAATGGATAATGTATTTTCTTAAAATACACACTTATTTATATAACTACTTTGATATTTTTTTAATTTATTTCACTGGTAAAATTTAATAAATTTGTATATTAAATAGCATGATTCGAATACCACTCAAATTGCTATTTGAACTTTGAATATCAGTTTGAGTAGTATTCAAATAATACTATTCAACATGATTTTTAAAAATTTGCCAGTATTAATATATATTTTTTCAAATTATTAATAATATACTTCAAAAAGAACTTTCAAACTATTATCTTTAAAAAAATTTAAGCATATATTTTATAATTCAAATAAAAATTGTTAAAAGCTAATTTGATCTCTGGATGTATCGATTTTAGTTTCTGATTTCAAACAGAAATTAGGCTTTAATTTGTTTGTAGTGATATGGGCTGATGCCAAATTCTCAGGCTGACCCAGTTGCGGAAATTAATTGGCCCAGTCAACTGGGCTGATCATATTGTTAAAAAACTTTCAGTCAAACAAAAATGCAAAGTAGTCTTATAATTTGATCTTCTCAATATGAAAATAGTCAGAATTACATCACGATACTTGTGCAAGATTTCAATTGCTAAAAAATTACACAGAGATGCATTTAATTAGTCGATATAATGATCAGCACATCATAAACACACATACATATAATATTACATAAATTACCAATAGTAGGAAGAGTGCATGTGATGCATATATATAGTGGATCTTAGTGGATCTACTATATGTGAATAGGAAGCAGTTATAAGAGGGCCCGATGGGTCCTCTTATGGCCAGTGATCTACCAGATTATTTTTTCATAGTTGGAAATAAAAGTGTAAGTATGACAGTGGTTTACTAACTTATAATCGATAATCAGTGCTTTAATTAGCGAGCAGTCAGAACTCCTAATTGACTAGTTGAATTTATAAATATTGACTAGAAAAGTCGACTATTCGATTTTAGTTGGATAGATAGTTATCGACTGCAAGCACTAACTTGAGAATGTTCTACGTGTGATTTAACTAATAATTATAAGTTATACAATGAAATTCTATTAGACGAAAAAAATTTAACTATGGTGCTCCAAATCACTTCTCATCAAATTCTAATTGCTTTTATAAAATCTTATTACTATGAAATCTAAAGATTTATTTAATAATTAACCAATAAAAATAAATCTTTATCTTTAGCTCTATCAAACTTATTGGTTAAAAATTTTTAAAAAGTCCAAATATCAAAATTATATGACATTAAAATTTAAAAAATTTATACAATTTATTATGTGAGCTATAAAATTGGTGCCTTGTTGTTACATATAATTTACATCAAAATTGGCGTCATATATTCAATCTACATAAAATTGGTGTGAAAATGATAAATCAGTTCTTGACTGGTTTTAGATCTTTGTAAGACCAAACTAATAGCATTAGAATCAATTAAATCAGTCTGAATATCTTTATCCTATAATAATTTTTGCTCTTCACAACATATGTATATATGTACTATGTTAGTGTCAATATATCACGAAATTTTTTAAAGTGATACATAACAATTATAATTGGCATAATCGATTATAATCAATTAATTTAATTGATTATAATTGTTTGAGAGGTTATTAATCGATTACTAACTCCAATCGATTATAATCGATTATTGATATATATCAATTTTAATTGGTAATAATCGATAATATAAAAATTTGATTAATATCAATAGTTTAAAAATTCGCAAATTTTAGCTAAATTTTAAAACTAGTTTTCTCGATAACTAATGATTAGAATTAGCTCAAATTTTTACTATAAATAGTATCGGTATCAAACTATAATATACTAAAATTTCAGCAAATTTGATCTGGTAGTTCTTGAGTAATTGCTTGCATATGATAGTTAATTTTTTTAAAAAAATTGACTATCATATACAAGCAATTACTCAAGAACTACTAGGTCAAATTTGCTGATATTTTAGTATATTATAGTCAGATATCGATACTATTTACAATAAAAATTTGAACTAATTCTAATTATTAGTTATCGAGAAAATCAGTTTTAAAATTAAGCTAAAATTAGCGAATTTTGATTACAAATTTTTATATCTAGCCAAATCTAAATTTGGCGCATCTTGGATATATCTAGCCAAATTTGGCGTACCTTGAATATATCTAGCCAAATTTGGCGCATTTGATGAGAAGTAACTTGGAGCACATATATACTGACTGGGCTGACCTGCAGGAATGTGGGTCAAGAGCCGACCCGCCGCCCGCCCGGCTGATAGGCTGAGGTCAGCCTGTATCACTATTTGTTTGAATCTGCAAGTGATACATTACTTCTGCCCATCTTATAATAATTATCTCCAAGTTCTTAATACAAATAATTCATTTTATTTAAAAAATTTCTTATTGTTATTTTTTAATATGTTATGACGTAATCTTGTTTATTCAAATTTAAACTCAGCGAGTGACTCCCTACCAATCATAATCATAAATTGCCAGACAATACCATTATTGGACAAATTGGTGAATATGGTAATTTGACAAATAATTGGCTACACATGCTGCAGAGCAGCACGTGATCATTTGCCAAATTACCATTGTTCACCAATTTTGATAAATTATTAATGCAAGTGTATTATCATGGTTAATTTTAAGACTTTTTCAAATATGCAAGTGATTTTTTATATTTGCTCATTAAATGCTTCTATGATTTTTTACTGCAAATGTATTATATTTAGTTCACTTTTTGATGATTTATTTAAATCATCAAGTAGCTCAATATTCTGCTCAAGTATGATTTTAACATAACTTTAGTAAAAATAATTATATAACTTTGTACTATTTAATAAAATAATAATGGCAAATCATTAACTCTTCCTGACGATCACTTGTACCAAAATTTCCTAAACAAAAGTTTAATTTTCTTTAAAATTTATTATATAAACAGGCTTTTGCCAATTAAATAAACTTGTTCAAAATACAAAATTACATATAGCTATCAAATTTTATAATATTTTAACTTGTTCTTGTTAAAATATATTAAATTTTAAATAAATAAATATTCTATTCAATTTTG
>QKWP01002135.1:71140-84936 GCA_003550325.1 Gigaspora rosea | reverse complement strand
ATAAATAGTCAGGTTCTTATATATAATTTCAATTTTTTTACCTCCCTCCCCCCTAAAAAATCACCTGATTTTTGTTACTCCCCTATCGGTAAAATATACTTTAAATTTTAGGAACTGATTACTATGAATTTTATAAATATATATCTAATTATATTAAAAATCGCTAATTATCAGCCAAATATTATTCAATATTGGCCAAATATTATTCAATATCGGCCAAATATTATTCAAATATCGGTCAAATATTATTCAAATATCGGTCAAATATTATTCTAAAAAATAAAGAAGATATGTTAAAGACTAAATAATCATTAAAAAATATAACCAATATATCAGTACAATATCATATAAATTATGAAAAAATTTGTAAAATAGCCAATACAATATCTTCTTATGATTTATCTAATCGTGAATTTATCACCAAAATATCAATCTAAATATCTGCCTTGTATCTTCTTTATAATTTCACTAATCTTCATACGGATATATGAGTATTTTTTACCGACTTATAACCGATATGCAACAAATTTTCTTAAATTAGCAGCCTATCGGCCTATTTTGATCTCCTATCAATCTGCATCATATCGGCCTGCAATCTTCATAGGCGATTTTTAGATGATATTAGGGTAATATTTTTGATTTCGACCAGTGCTAACCACAAGTGTTGGCTTCGGTAAATGCGCTGTTACTGAAGTATAGGTAGATACCTGTGTGGGACAAGGAGCTATTCTACCAAAAAGTCAGCTGTTGGGTGCAATTCTCTTGCCGCAGTTGCTGGCCCTCCGGGGCTAGATGCAGATATGCCGTTCTTGGGGCCTTAGGTTCTTGGAGAATGTCGATCCTTGAAAGTATTCTTAAAATGAAGTCATGTGATTCCTAATAGAATTTCCCCTAAGGGTGCTATCAATGAAAAGTCAAATTGGAAGTGGAAGTTTATGGCGGAACTTGGATAGTTAGACTTGGTAGATGGTATCTGGGTAAACAGGATATAGCGAAACGTATTGAAAAAGAAAAAAAAAATACAATATCTGAATCTATCTAAAATTAAAGAAAATAAAGACAGTTTATATATCTATTAAGCTAAACGTTGCTATGTGTCATTATATATTACTATATGTTGTTATGCATTGCTATACATTGCTATACATTACTGTGCATCACTATGCATTGTTATGCATCATTGTGTATCGTTTTGTATACTACAATTACTAAATATAGGGGATGGTTAAAGCCAAGTGTGGTCATATAACGCTCCGATCCAAATGACACCGATGGAGCCTCCGGAATAAATGTTGTTCCTGTGAAATACTCGTGAAACTCTACTAGTATGATACTGTTTACCGGTATATGCATGCACGCCAAAATGCAAAACCCTTTGACTTTTTATTGTTGTTCTGTTGTATCTGTCGCCGGTTATATATAAAAACAGATACGCACGTATGTATATATATTGTCCTCAAGGATTTTTTTTTTAATATTTTATTTATAGAAGAGATCAAGACGTTTGAATATACGTAATTTTCTTTTGCATTTACATAAGCAGCAATAATTGTATAGAGGCTATTACCAAGACGCTTTTATAACTTAGTTTTTTTTTCTTTGAAACTTAGTTTTTTTTCTCGAACCTATTTTTTTTTTTTGAAACTTATTCTTTTTTTCGAGAATAGTTTTTTTTTTCGAACCTATTTTTTTTTTTCAAGAATAGTGTTTTTTTTTTTTATAAAAAATGTTTATAGAAAAAAGTATGAATACAAACCCAGTTATTACATCTGTTTCTGAAATTTTAACCCCAAATCTAAGGCGTCTTCTTCTATATAATGTTGGTGAACCACTCAATATTCCCCTGCGAGAATTTGATGACGATTGGTGGCCTCTCGTCTCAAATGTGTGGACCGTATTTAGTCATGGAAATCTAGTTAATGGAGATTCATGGAAGGTTTTTACTTGTCGTTTTACAAAAAGCAGCCCGTCAAGTTCACGTCAAGAGGGAATACCGCAGGAAAAACGCTGTAAAACAAAGACTCAACCTGCTAGTTTATGTTCGGCCAAAATAAAAGTTTCACATTATCTTTTGGAGCAAAAAGTTAAAGTAGAAAGATTTAAAGATTCAGCTGATCACGCTCATTCACTAGAGAAAAGTGAAAAATTAAAGCATCCACAAGCTGTTCGGGCCTTGGTTGAATTGGAAGCCGTTAAGAATTATCGGCCGCCCGAAATAACGAATGCAGTAAAAGAATTTGCAACAGAAAAATTGGGACTAGGGAATAGCTTAAAAGAATTAAAACGTAAAGAGGTTTCGAATATAAAGTCCAAAGTTTACGGTTCTCTTAATATACATCTTATTGGCAACTCAAAACATGAGTTAGATATTTGTGAATCAGTTACTTTTCTTGAAAATCAAGAATATAAAGTTGAACGGTTTAAAGTTACAAGCCAATCTACCCAGGGTCTTGTTTTTTATACATCCAAATCAGATTGATAATATTGAGCGATATGGATGGTTAATATTAATTGATTCAACTCATAAAACAAACCGATATGATTATCACCTATTTACTTTGTATGTTCGTAACGCATATGGATGCTAGAACGTGGGGACTCAATTTTTGTGAGAACGAGGATAGCGGCACCGTTGCAGAGGTTTTAAAGATAATTCATCAGTTTGCGCATTAGTGGGTGACTAGATATTTTCTTTCTGATCAAAGTCATGTAGTGACAAAAAGTATAATGACTGCTTTTCCGGGTCTTCAAAATGGCGAACAAGAATGTTCTGTTATTTATTGTACGGTTCATATTATAAGAACGTGGATAGGAAAAATTTATGATCCTAAAACTCGACAAAAGATGATACAGGCGATGCACAAGAGAACTAGACCTGGTTGTGAAAAACTCATCCAACAAGCGATTGAAGAATGTCCAGTTCCGAACATACAACAGTATATTCAGAGAAATTATTTTAAAAATACAGATCAGTGGGCTCTCTGGTCCTGGCAACATTCCCCTTTACTTCTTCAAGTGACCACAACAAATCCTCTGGAGTCGTACCATTCCAAATTAAATTGAACTACTACTCCTTATTACGGATTAATTGGTATTATTTATTTTTTTTTGATTAGAGTTTAGAATCGATTTTTAAGTCGAAACTGAAGATATGAGAATCAACTCTAATCTACCACAGGTTATTTTTATTATACATAATCTTTTATATAAATCAGGTTGTAGTTTATTAATTCTAAATTATGTTTATGTATCTAATAGGAGTCAAAGCAATAGCTGATAAGCCAAAATAGTATTATTATATCAGCCAAATCAATCGAAGCAAAAATTCTTACTTCTAGAGTTTTATTGTTTGGTGATAAAGAAATAAAAGGATACATACATACCTTATCGCTTTATTTTAATCAATGATCAAGAAATTAAGCGATGAATCGGGCTTCATATTTTCTGCAACATGGTTGGATGGCACACAAACAATTAAAAGAAAAATGATAGTGGTGACTACGACACGCAAGATCGCATAAATTATTCTGTCTGGCTCTAAGAAAATCTATAATGGTTTTTGTAAGTTAAATTTTTATTCATTTGCGCTGGGTTGTTAGTGCAGGTATAAAATTTTTTTTTTGTTTTTTATAACCCCGGCTTTCTAAAAGTCTGAGGGTATCATTTGACGCACTTTATTAAGCAGATATAATTTTAATGATGCACCATGGTTAGTGATGGGAAAATGCACATTTTATAATAACATGCGCATTAATGCGCATGCTATTATAAAATGCGCATTTTTTCCATCATTAACCATGGTGCATCATTAAAATTACATTTGTACTAACAATTCTAATTGTATATTTATTGATTCTTAATTTTTATAAACTTTAATGATTTTATGAAATATAGATTGTGCGGCAGTAATCTTGAATTGACTCAAGCAAATTGCGACTGATATAACTTATCAGAAGCTTGGTATCAATCATGCGACCTTTAGAAAATAACACAAGTATGGACAAGTGATATCGATGACTATATTAAAGAATTTCCAAAACAATTACTTGAAAGTATTTAAGTATGCTAGTAATGAAAGTCTTCAAAGGTTCTTTTTAAAACTTGTAATATTAAATCAAAACTATTTTAATAACGTTACAAATAACTTATATCATATTTATGTTCCAGGAAATATTAATAAGACTTTTACAATAATAATATTTTGCAACATAATGATATTCCCAGCACAATACAATATTATATTCTCAGAAAAAAGAAAAAAAAAGAAAATATTATCGTGAAACTATTCTTTATGCCGTTTCAGAAATTTTTTAGGTCAAAAGTCTACGATAGGTGCAAATTTGCAAATATTTATACCTATAGAGTTATTATATTAGAGATATCAACGGGCAAAGATCTTTTTGATGATTATGAATTTGATACTGAACTTGCAGTAAAGGTTTAAAGCATATCTTCTGATTGATCTATTGATTGGTTGCGCAATACATGGATTTTGATTCATAAAAACGACTTACTGTTTTTATAATTTGAAACACAATTAATTAGTGAAATAAAGGAGTAGAAAGTTCGGATAATGCGAATGAAATTAACGGAAAAGATTTCTTGGTTCTTAAGTAAGTGAACTATTATTTGTACATGTGATTGATTTTTATTTATGCTTGTATTTTGTAATTAGCATTAATTTGATCGAAGCTCAAACTTGTTTGTTATGAAAAAGAATCGGTGCCGAGTAAAACAAGGAGGCATTTGAATAGTACCAATGGCTTTCAATTGTAATGACTAAAAGTATTCTTTAGATTGATTTAAATTAATTTGGGTTTATTTTTGATAGTGCCGTATTTTTATCTGCGTTAGAGTTGCTACCACTCTACACAAAATAGTTTCTAACTTTAATGGATTGGATTAAATAGCATGGGTTGCAACTTCTTATCTACTCGTAAGGGAAGTGTCAGATATCAGCTGATATCGTAGAGTAGGGGGGAGGTAGACAATATCTCAGGTCTAAATATACACATATAACTAGTGATGGGCAACGCGTGGGATCCGCGCGGGATCCCGTGCGGGATTTTTAATATAAGATTTTCTGGCCTGCGTTAGCATAGTATCTGGCCCGCATTAACAAATAATCCGGCCTGCTTTAACATAAGTGGGCCAATTCCTAATTAGTATTTGATTTATTTACATAAAAATATTAATTCTTTTATTTATTTTCGTTTCACATATATACGCGCGTACATAGATAATGTGCAAACTGTACGTTGAAATAAATTTTTTAAATTTTCATGATTAATAAAGTGGCAATCTAGACTTTTAATTTCTTGCACGAATAATATACCAAGAATATTGTGTACCATATGGGAGAAAATATCCAATTTCAGTGATTATTTAATATGAATGATAAGGTTAAATAAAATTCGAGCCAATCAGTTATGTAATTCAGAAATCATAAGCTGATTATGAATTTCTTATGAGTCGCTTATGAATCTTTGTATGTATATAACATGGTTAAAAGTTTTTGTACGTATGTACAGTACCTGATCACTTATAAATTTTAGCACATTTATACCTGATTATGCACCTGATTACTTATAAATTTTTATACGCTTATGATTGATCGCTTTGTTACCATTATAATTTTTAAATATATATTTATATAATAATATTTTAAAAATTGATAAAATTAAGGCAAATCTGAATTGATGAATTTAATAATTATAAGATCCAAATGTATTAAAAGTAGGTAAAATCTATATAAGCATCTTTATTTGTAATAAATGTAGTTAGATTTATAAGAAATGATTATTATTTTAACGAGAAATTACATTCTTAGTGATGATATATATATATATTTATTTATTAATCGTGAAAAATTCTGAAACTCTTCTCGATTCCGCGAATCCTGCGAATTCCGCGCTATCACGTGCGGGATCCCGCATCCCGCGCGGGATTTTTGAAAAAATCAGGATTTGCCCATCACTACATATAACCAATCAGAATAACTAAATTTCTCAGGAGGGGGGGAGGGGGTGGGCTCTATAGTAAACTGATCTCAGCTAATATCTGACACGTCCCTAATAGTATATGTATCATTTATAAGTATAGTTCTAAAAGATGATTAATTTTAAAAATAGAATCAATACTTCAGTTTCGACTTAAATGCGAATTGATTCTAAACTAGAATTGTGCGATATGATGAATTTAATATAATGCTTGGACTTGAGTTGGTTTGAACTAAAATTTAAACTTGAGTCCAAGCACAAGACAAAAAAATATTAATAATTAGTAGTTAATTATAATTTTATTGTTATTCTTTAGGTTCATGTTATAAGGTAGTCAAACTTGACAAGAAGAAATGTTTAGATTCGGAGAATGTTGCCTTTGAATTTCGCATCAAAAAAATTTCTGTATTCGGAGTTGATAATGACATACTTAGCGAAATTCACAAATTTCCTTACCCTATTCAACAATTAATAATTAATGAACTCTATGCTGTCAAAGGAAGGATAGAAAAAGGAAAAGCTTCACCAGGTCTTATATTACTTAGTTGTGAATGCCTTTTCTTTTGTCGATATTTGCTTCCCTGTCGACACATATTTCATGAACATATGTATGGCTCCACAAGATTATTAATAAATGAAGCATGGTTGAGATTTCAACAAATGTTTGAAGAAGCCGAGTTTGATGTTTATACTTGCCGTAAATTAATTGAAGCAAGAAGTCCACAAAAAACTGAAGTTGAGAAAGCTATAGAGAGTCATCGTTTAGTTGTAAATAAGTTGATTGAAAGGATACATGACACTAGTGTTGTCACTTGGACGTGTCCATACTATGTTTTTTGTCCAACGTCCAAGATTGTCCAAAATCGTCCAAGCCTATGTCCCATGTTTAACTAATCAATAAAGTAATTTAAAAAATATATATAATTATATATTTTTTTAGGTGCTGGACTCATTGGTGAAAAAATTAAAATAGATTATCTTAATAAAATTTTAAGTAATTTTAATTTGAAAAAATGTCCAAAATGTCCAAAAAGTGTCCAAGTGACAACACTGCATGACACATATTGGCAAGTTGAGGAGGGTGGTAATTCTGTGTGAACAAATGTGTTTGTTCAAGAATTGAGTATGCACCTGGAACCTGTATTAAATAATTAAATTAATTGAATATTAGCTTAAAAGCAAAAAGATAAATAAAAAATAAATAAGTAAATAAATTTGTCTAACTAGCAATAACGATAACATTTAAATTTTTGATTAATGAATATGTATATATAGTGATATGCACTTTGTTAAAAAACGAATAAATGTGTACAGCACAGGCAGTGTAATGATCATGAATGTACTACGTTTAAAATCATGCCTATGCAAAAATGTAAATTGTAACCAGATTGCGCTTGGTGACAAACAGAAAACAACACAAGCGGAAATATATATAAATGTCGATAATTGCATTCATGAATTTTCAACTTAAAGCCACATCTTATGAAGATGTAATCGAATGGATTCCTTTAAAAAATTAGGCAATATTCAAAAAATCGGTAATAGATTTTTTGCAACCTGGTTAGATGGAATACGATATACGGAAGAATATGTCAATGAAAATGAAGAATATGAATATAAGCAGTCACGTACACCATCATACCTAGTGGAACTTAAAACATTAACTAGTTCATCAAATTTATTGGATACATTAAGAGAAGTAAGATTATATTATTGATGATATATGTAGTTTATTTAATTAATAATGCATTTATATAAATAAATTCTACTTATATTTTGTAAGTTTAAAAATCATATGCAATTAGAGGGTGAAAATGTCTATGAATTAACTCAAAACACATCAAAAAACGAATATATGGTGGTATTTGATGAATTTAAATCCATACGTAATGTGTGGTTGGGAGAATGTCAATAATTGCATTCATGAATTTTCAACTTAAAGCCACATCTTATGAAGATGTAATCGAATGGATTCCTTTTAAAAAAATTAGACAATATTCAAAAGATCGGTAATAGATTTATTGCAACCTGGTTAGATGGAATACGATATATGGAAGAATATGTTAATGAAAATGAAGAATATGAATATAAGCAGTCACGTACACCATCATACCTAGTGGAACTTAAAACATTAACTAGTTCACCAAATTTATTGGATACATTAAGTGAAGTAAGATTATATTATTGATTATATATGTAGTTTATTTAATTAATAATGCATTTACATAAATAAATTCTACTTATATTTTGTAAGCAAATCATATTGCAATTAGAGGGTGAAAATGTCTATGAATTAACTCAAAACACATCAAAAAATGAATATATGATGGTATTTGATGAATTTAAATCCATACATAATGTGTGATTGAGAGAATGTCGATAATTGCATTTATGAATTTTCAACTTAAAACCACATCTAATCGAATGGATTTCTTTAAAAAATTAGACAATATTCAAAAGATCGGTGATAGATTTTTTGCAACCTGGTTAGATGGAATACGATATATAGAAGAATATGTCAATAAAAATAAATAATATGAATATAAGCAGTCATGTACACTATCATACCTAGTGGAACTTAAAGCATTAGCTAATTCACCCAATTTATTGGATACATTAAGAGAAGTAAGATTATACTATTGATGATATATGTAGTTTATTTAATTAATAATGCATTTATATAAATAAATTCTACTTATATTTTGTAAGTTTAAAAATCATATGCAATTAGAGAGTGAAAATGTCTATGAATTAACATAAAAAATGAATATATAGTGGTATTGATAAATTTAAATCCATATGTAATGTGTGGCTGGAAGAATATCAATAATTGCATTCATGAATTTTCAACTTAAAGCCACATCTTATGAAGATGTAATCGAATGGATTCCTTTTAAAAAAATTAGACAATATTCAAAAGATCGGTAATAGATTTATTGCAACCTGGTTAGATGGAATACGATATATGGAAGAATATGTTAATGAAAATGAAGAATATGAATATAAGCAGTCACGTACACCATCATACCTAGTGGAACTTAAAACATTAACTAGTTCACCAAATTTATTGGATACATTAAGTGAAGTAAGATTATATTATTGATTATATATGTAGTTTATTTAATTAATAATGCATTTACATAAATAAATTCTAATATTTTGTAAGTTTAAAAATTATATGCAGTTAGAGGGTGAAAATGTCTATGAATTAACTCAAAACACATCAAAAAACGAATATATGGTGGTATTTGATAAATTTAAATCCATACGTAATGTGTGGTTGGGAGAATGTCGATAATTGCATTTATGAATTTTCAACTTAAAGCCACATCTTATGAAGATGTAATCGAATAGATTCCTTTAAAAAACTAGACAATATTCAAAAGATTGGTGATAGATTTTTTGCAACCTGGTTAGATGGAATACGATTTACGGAAGAATATGTTAATGAAAATAAACAATATGAATATAAGCAGTCACGTACACCATCATACCTAGTGGAACTTAAAACATTAACTAGTTTACCAAATTTATTGGATACATTAAGAGAAGGTTATATTATTGATTATATATGTAGTTTATTTAATTAATGCATTTACATAAATAAATTCTACTTATATTTTGTAAGTTTAAAATTTATATGCAATTAGATGGTGAAAATAAATGTCTATGAATTAACTCAAAACCCATCAAAAAATGAATATATGGTAGTATTTATTAAATTTAAATCTATATAATATGGTTGAAAAAATGTGCAAATTGCAACCAATATATTAAACTGTGAATGAGAATATTTCGACAACTAAGCAATTCAATGGATTTTATTTTATTTTTAATTCTACAAGTCTGCAGAATTTAAATAAAGTTCATAGAATCTGCTTAAGTAGTGCAGAGATAACTTCGCTCAAAGTTTTATTTCTGCTTAGGTATTGTAATTCTTTATCAAACTTTGAACGAAGTAATTATTTATCAAGCTTTGAACGAAGTATCTCTGCAACCGTCTAATTAATTTAAACCTACAAATATGTAGAAAATAAAAAAAAAAGTTCATGAATTGCTTAAGTGCTGGGTAATTTGGCATCCCCGCATTAAGCCCTATAAATATTGCCTCGTGTGATTTTCTAAAATGTTCGGGGAATGCGAACCCTGCCCTGATTAAGTTGGCTAACTGTGTTTTTTTCTCGAGTGAAGTATTGGTTTTGTAAAGTGGTTGTATCACCAAAACCAGCTTTAACTATCGCACTTATTATATTTTGTCTCGCCCCTGCTAGTGTGGTTTTAGTGGTTGCAGAGATATCTTTGTTCAAAGTTTTATCTCTGCTCTATTTTATAGGTGATTTAATTCTTTATCAAGCTTTAAACGAAAATATCTCTGCAACCATATAAGCAAATTCGATGAAATTTTTTTTTATTTTAATTCTACAAATATGTAGAATTAAAATAAAAAAAAGTTCATAGAATTTGCTTAAGGGTTGCATAGATACCTTCGTTTAAAGTTTATTTCTGCTTCTATTTTATAGATGTTTTAGTTCTTTATCAAACTTTGAATGAAGATATCTCTGCAACCACCTAAGCAAATTTGATGAAATTTTTTTTATTTTAATTCTACAAATATGAATAATTAAAATAATAAAAAGTTCATAGAATTTGCTTAAGTGGTTGCAGAGGTATCTTCGTTCAAAGTTTTATCTCTGCTCTATTTTATAGGCGTTTTAATTTTTTATCATGTTTCGAATGAAGATATCTTTGCAACCGTCTAAGCAAATGCGATGGATTTTTTTTATTTTAATTCTACAAATATGTAGAATTAAAATAAAAAAAGGCCCATAGAATTTGCTTAAGTGGTTGCAGAGAACTTAATCAAAGTTTTTTTAAAAAATATTTAATTTTCGTAAATTAAATGGATATACATAAAGTTACACAAAATAATCTATCTGATCTTCCAAGGTGCTTTACCGGGGCCTCATGCCATGTGATCACACCTGGCTTTAGATGACCTCTAAATATAGTTATTTTAATATTTCTTTATTAATTTCAAATTTTTTATCTAATTTCTACCAAAATTAACCAAAACTATACTATAACAATATAATACTATATAGTGCTAATTTTATTTAAATTATATATGAGAACAAAATTATTTCAATTCTAAAACCCAAAATTAAAATTTGAAAACAAAATTGTTTTAGATCTATTTTACTTAAAAAATGAAATTATTTGATACTTTTTTTAAATAAATAAAATTATAAAGGATATATCTATATAAATTTTATTTGCTCTTTTTTATAAAAATTTTAATTTTCTCTAATAAAGATGAAATAGGCCTTTTTCAAAAATTAATTTTGGTGTATCACTAATTCAGATTGGCAATTAAAATATTTAATTCATGATTTGTATACCAAACAGGAGCTGTATATATTACCATATATAGTAAAATTTGAAAAAATCAATTATTGTTAAATTTCTGAAATCTGGTACTGCCAGAGCAATAATGAAGTATTTTTACTAAACTAATTTTCTTCTCTACTAAACAAAAGTTGTAGAGCACATTTTTGCAATTATAATAGTATTAAAATTATTAAAATTGGACCAGTAGATTACAAGATATTGTTAAAAAACATTTTGTAATCATATACATTACCAAAATTTGCACAGGGATTACTATCGATTTTTATTATTATTGGATAGTAATCGATTTAAATCCCCATGACGAGGACTATTGATTAAGATAGTAATTGGTAATAATCGGTAATAATCGATAGATATCAGATTAAAATTACTAATAACAATACTATTATACTGTATACTTATTTTTAAACGTTTTACAGATTTTCGCATGTTTTCGCATATTTTCACAAAATTTCGCAATTTAATAAAAAATTTTATATTTTTTTATTTATTATTATTATATATTTTATTATATATTATATACATTTTCTATGAAAAAATGAAAAAAATAACAAAAAACATAAAAACAAAAAAAACTAAACCCAAAAAAAATAATGAAAAAAATAAAAAGAAAAAAATAGTAATATTTTGAACCCTTTCGCATTTTGTCACATAATGCTAGCTCTATATACTTATTTTTCTTATCTTGCAGTTAGCTATTATTTCTTTTTTTCTTTGTTTTAACTATAATATTCACTTATATTTGCTAATATTCGCTTATATTCATTATTTTCTAAAATAAAAAAAAATAACAAAAAAAAAAANTTGTTTACATAGTAAATTTATATAGTAGAGAAATATCCTGTAGTTAGCTATTATTTCTTTTCTTCTTTGTTTTAACTATAATATTTCCTTATATTTGCTAATATTCACTTATATAAAAAAAAATAACAAAAAAAAAAACCAAAAAAAACAAAAATAAAAAAAATAGTAATATTTTAAACTACTTTCACATTTCATCACATAATACTAGCTCTATACACTTATTTTTCTTACCCTGTAGTTAGCTATTATTTTTCTTTTTCTTTGTTTAACTATCATATTCACTTATATTCGCTCATATTCGAAACTTCTTAAAAAGTGCTATAAAAAAAACAAACAAAAAACAAAACTGAAAAAATAACAAAAAAACCAAAACCAAAAAAAAATAAACTATTATATTTGTTTATATTCGCTCATATTTGCTTATATTCGATTATATTCGCTTATATTCGTGACTTCTTGCAAAGTGCTAGAATTCTTGTAAAGTGCCAAAAAGTCAAGTCGTTTTCTTGCTAAGTTCCGAAAGAAGTAAGGGATAAATAAAATAAAATTAAAAATAAGTAAAAAAAAAGAAAACAAACAAAAAACAAAAATATAAGCAAACTAAATAAAAAAATAAATGAAGCCCCAAATTTCCATTTCCCTAAAGTAAAAGTTTGTAATCTTGCAATTCAGAAATCGTTGAAGGCTTTCACAAAGTGCCGGAATAAAATAAATTAATAAAAATAAACAAAAAAAAACAAAAAACATGAAACAAAAAATAAATAAAACGAAACCTTGCAAAAACTTGCAAAAACTTGTGAAAACTTGTGTTTTTGAAATTTAGAAATTGCTAGAGAAATTAGTTGTGTGTTCTTGCAAAGTATCGAAAGACTGAGTTGGCTTGTGCAAAGTGGTGAAAGTTGTTGAATTTCTTGCAAAGTGCTAGTAGTAAAGTGTAGAAATAAAATAAAAAAAATTAAAAAATAAAAAAAAATATAAATAAAAAAAAATAAAAAATAAAAAAAAATAAAAATAAATAAAATCTAATCTGATCTTGTAGTACAATCATCAAAATCATCGAAACATTTCGAAAATATTAGTCAAACACGTCCTTGATATAATTCAGGTTATAGATCTACTGATCCCAAAATATTACGAAAGTATTTGAAATATTAAAAAAAAAAAAGGAGAGGGGGTAAAAAGGAAAGAGAAGTAAAAATCTTTCAAAAACGCCTTTTCTTTTTTAAGTTTTTTGGTACAATTTGTAGTATATATATTTATAATCCTTGGTAGCTTGTGGATTAAATGAGCTTAAGAAATTTTGAACTTTTTAAAAATTTTTTTTTTTACCTGGTGCATTTGGTTTGAAATTTTTGTGACGGGTATGTAATCGTTAAAGATCTGTTAATCGTTATATATCATTTCAAATAATTACGATTATAATTGATTTATAGATATATAACGATTATAATATAAAAAATGATATATATCGAATATAGATATATATCGATTTTTAACCAGTTAATCGATATATATCGTTATTTTTTAATCGATATAAAACGATTAACTGTTATATATCGATTAATATCTATATATAAAATTTCG
>QKWP01002135.1:0-70003 GCA_003550325.1 Gigaspora rosea | reverse complement strand
TCTTTTTTGTTGGGTTTCGTTTAGTAGTTCATTCCCCTGTTTTAAGATTTCCCCTTTCCTTTTTCTTTGTCTTTATGAGAAGCTCAGGGATAAAGTTTTTTTGGAAGGAGTGGATTATGAAGAGGTAACTGGGTACCGCGTTATATTCGGAAGATGTACTCATGGCCAAAGACCATGGTCGCTTTCGCTTGACAAACACCAGTTCGACAATCCTACTTGGGCACCATTTGTGGCAGCCGGGTTGCGGCCTATTAGTAAACAGATATTTCCTTTGTTGTATTTTTGGACTTCAAATAGTATCTAATAAATAGAGCACGATTGTCTAAGGAAAAAAAAAAAAATAAATAAATTTTACTAATTATAAAGAAGTGCAGAAAATTACTTAATTTTTTAGAGGAGCAGATTCCTATTTATTATATTCTATATATGGGTGAAGTCAATAGAAATGGGACAAATTTATCTAATAAATTTGTCCTATTTCTATTGATGTCCCCCTATATATATAGTATAAATAGGCAATAATATTGAAGTATTATTATAATAAAAATTATAATATTCAAATATGAATTTTTTAATAACTATTTATCCAAATAAGCTAAAATTTTTAATATAGATATGTATAATATTAATCTAAATTATATTAAAATTTCAGCTAAATTGGGATTAATAGTTTTTGTAAAATAAATTATTATTAGATAAAATCAATTTTTGGACAATTGCAAATAGTTACTATATATTAAAGTCTAAATTTTACTATATCAATTTATAATTATTGATTAAGCAAACTTCTTTGAATATCAAAATATATATATTTTAAAATTTTTATTAAAATTAAAAAAATTTTTATTATTTAACTTTTAATTTTTATATTTATCAAATATATTTTTTTAAAAAATTTTAATTTTTTTATCAAATATAAAAATCAAAAGTCAAATAATAAAAATTTTCAATACTGATAACTATAATTGGCTACTATATATAAAGTTACTATAGTAACAAGTCTTTATTAGAAATTTGTCTAAATATTTTAATTAGCAATTTACGTAAAAACAGGACAAAAGTCAGAGATAAGTATTTATATAGTTTTAATAGTAATATGGAATACAATTTCCCAAAATTATATAGTAAAAAGACGTGTTTTTTTAAAATTCAAATCTTCAGCTCTTAGTAAAGTACCTTTTATTTTTAGAAAATTCTACTGGACTTTTAATAAAAAGAAAGACAAATACCATATTTTTATGCCTATATAATTTAATTTTATATTATATTTAAACTATTAATACTTTATATTGTAGGCAAACTGGATTCCAACATTCGAAATGTTATAGTAAATTTGCTTATTTTTATTATATAAAATTTTATAAATTGTTCTGTTCTTACGTGAATTGCTAATTAAATGATTAAAAAATTGATTATTAATAAATTTATAATAATTATTATATAAATACAAATTAAGAAACAATAGTAATTACGCGGAGGTCCATTATAATGACGGTTAGATCCAACATACAGGACAGACTATGGATACCTGCGCAGCTGTGAGAGCTGAGCCTAAAATAGTGAGCAACCTTGTAAAAGACACAAACAGCTCCTCAGATAACATTACATCATATCACTCTGAGGAAACTTGTTATAATTTATTCTTACAAAAACATAACCTTCCTCTATTACCAAAATTACAAATTCTTAAATCTTTTACTAAATATTTGCTCAAACATCCCTTTATTTATCCTTATAAAATATCTATAAATATAATTACATTAGAGACCCATGTATATCTTAGTACTGAAGATAAACTTCTTCCAAATCATATTTTACTACTATCTAACCAATTTCCTATTTATTATAACTCACCTATTAAATCTTCACATAATAACTACCAAGAAAATAATCTTTTTTCTTTTGCAACAACTTCCCAATTAGATAACTCTATATCCTCACAATCAACTCTTAATCTTAATATTGCTACACACAATGTCCAAGGCTACAATGCTCCTCTCAAAAGACAACTTTGAGAAGAATTCTACCTTTCTAACAATATTCAAATTTGTGGCATAACTAAAACCAAACTTGCTAAGTCTAAACCCAAAAAGTTTTTTAACAACAAGCAATTTACATATTTTTGGTCTTGTCTAAACAACTCTGCTGAAGGCACTGGCATTATAGTTAATAACTCTATAAAATTCTATATTCACAATGTAATTACACATCCTGGAAGAGCAGTTGCAATTGATCTGTTCTTTAGACATGACTTTAAATTTCAAATTATTTCTGTATACCTCTTTTCAACCAACCAACAAATATGAAACCTATCTCAAAAAGCTATTATATTATGGATACAAGATGCACTCTCTTTAAATTTACACCCTATCATTTTAGGCGATTTTAATATATCCTCTTCTTTAATTAATAACTCTACTGCCAAAGCTAAACTTCTTTCTTACTTACATTATAACAGTATGTATGATCTGGCTGATCATACTAACAATTTCCAACACACTTGGTAGTGCAGTAATTCAAGCAGCCATATTGATTATATATGGGCACATGATACAATAATACTATATCTTATAGATTTTTTACTTCAATCACCTCTATCTACTACTCATAGCGACCATCTTATTCTTATTTCTAAATGGATATTTCTATTTGCATTATCCTCAAAACTCCAGCATAAAACACGCTACAAACGAAGAATTTTCTAATACAAACTTATAGATCAAGCAAAATTGGAAGAATTTTCTTCTTAGTGTCAATACAATATTATTCACAACAATATTTCTCTTTCTCATAGCTCCACTGAATTTATAGAATGCACATGGTACAAGATCCAAACTAGTATTATTAATGCCGCTCTCAAAACTATTCCCAACAAAAAGTTTACAGTCCGAAATTTTCATCATGCTTTTATTCCCAAAGCTACTAAACTACACACAGACCTCAAAATCATTGGAAATATTATGCAACAAACCAAATATTCACTATCACACAACCAACCTATACCTACTACAGTCTTTGCTTACATTCAAAATATTAACTCTAAGCACTAATTTTCTATTCCATTTCCACCTTCCTGCTAATCAGATCTATCTAACTGGCTACTTCAAACTAAAATATACTAGAAAACCCTATATAACGCTAGAAATTTGAAAAATTCCTATCATCTCAGATATCACATTAAAACAGCTATCAATACCAGATGTGAAAGACTACTTACTCATCCAACTAAAATGATTAATAGCATTCTTAACCGTCATGCTGATCCCGTTTATTTCAATAATATAAAAACTCAAACAGATATTCTTACAGACCCTATAAAAATTAAAAATTACATCCGATTACATTTTTGTTAATGGACTTCCAACTATACCTATAATCAACATATCTACTCTACTGATTGGCATTCAGAATACTCACCCAAACCCAATATTATACCTAGTGATAGAGATTCTACCAAATGGCTATGATTCTACCGGTAGCTACCAGTAGGTGGTAACTACCGGTAGCTACCACTACCAGTAGATCTACAAGTTGATTTCTGATTGGTCAATCAGGCAAAATTAATTTATACTACTCCACGATTAACAATAGTCGCTACATAGTAAAGTCCAAATTCTACTATGCAATTCAATTATCATTACTTAAGTAAACTTATTCGGAAGGTCAAAATACACATACTTTATAATTTTTAGCAAAATTGAAGAACATTTTATTATTTGACTTTTAACTTTTACATTTGACAAAAAAATTAAAATTTGTTAAAAAAATATATTAACGAACATAAAAATTAAAGTTAAATAATAAGAAGTTCTCTGATTTGTATGAAAATTATAGATAATATGCATTTTAATCTCTAAATATATTTACTTAAGCGCTTATGATCAATTTACATAGTAAAATTTGGACATTACTATGTAGCAACTACTTGCGATCGCTAAAAAACCTCTTTTACCCGAAAATAAACTATACCTGATTTTTTGTGTAATTTTTGCTCAAAAAAGATAGCTTATTTTCAGATACATACAGTAATCAGATGCATTAATCTGAGTTTAGACACAGTATTAATATATACTATATTTGTTTATAATAGTATATAAAAAAAATAGATAAAT
Organism: Gigaspora rosea; assembly: GCA_003550325.1. Taxonomy (NCBI): domain Eukaryota; kingdom Fungi; phylum Glomeromycota; class Glomeromycetes; order Diversisporales; family Gigasporaceae; genus Gigaspora; species Gigaspora rosea. The sequence continues at coordinate 65,891 of QKWP01002135.1, read as the reverse complement.
TTTATTGGCTTCAATTTTTAACTAATGGTATCTACCCTGCATATTAAAAATCTACCAGTAGATACCGGTAGATACTGGTAGATACTAGCAGTAGATATCTACTGGTAGCTACCAACTTACATCACTAATTATACCTAAATAGTACAATTCTATTTTAGTACCAATTACTCTAGAAGAAACTATCAATACTATCAACAACTTCCCAAACAACAAAGTATGCGGTCCTTCTGGCATTAGCTATGAAATGCTAAAGCATGCAGGTCTACAAACTATTACCGCTATTACAGCACTATTGAACTGATGTTTAATATCTGGCTTTATTTCCAAACAATGGAAAGATGGCCGCATTTTTCCTATTCCAAAAAACCAACTTTTGATGGACGCTTAAACAATACTCGACCAATCAGCCTTATTGAACATATTAAAAAACTATATACTAAAATTCTTACTAATCGACTAAACTCTGTTTTTTCCTCTTACAATATCCTTAATACACACAACTATGTTGTACTTCCTGGCAATAGTACTAATATTCTAATTCATATTCTTAACAATTTTATTGAAGATGCAAACTGCAATCAAAAGGAAATTTGGCTTTTGTCTCAGGATATGAGCAAAGCATATGACTCAGTCAATATAGACCTCTTTATTCTATTCTTTAAAAAACTTAATATGCCACTACACCTTATAACAATTCTTACCAATCTTCTTACACAAAGAACCAATAGAGTAATTACTAATCTAGAACTTACACCTTTTTATGAAGTTTATGATGGAATAGATCAGGGTGAAACTATTACACCTCTTTTTTGGCGAATTTATTATGATCCTCTTATCACCAAAATTTCTAATTCTTACACAGGCTACCAATCCTCTGTATCTTGGCTTTCTAGTATATCCCCATATACTTTTGATTCCCAACAAGTATCAACATCTGTTTTTGCATATATGGATAACACTTTATGGATTGCAGAATCTCAACAGCAACTAGAAAATATTTTTCATACAGCATCTTCATTTACCAAATGGCCAACATTAAAGTCAATCCACAAAAATCTACCCTTGTATCCAACTCTATACATACATCCTCTATTCCTTTTTTAAACTACAATATTCAATGTCAGCCTCCTACCACACCTTTTAAATTTCTTGGATGCTGGTTCTCCACTTTACCAAAATCTACAATACAGTCTAAACTAATTACTCAAGAAGCTTTTGAGCTTATCAACACACTTGATACTAAACAAATTACTGATAAGCAAGCATGTTATATCATTAACAATGTTATTATACCTATTCTTGAGTATTGTATTCACAATATAATTCTTCTTTATTCAACATGTAACAAAATCCTTTCTAAATATCTCACTATTGTTAAACACAAAGCAAGGCTTGCCAAAAATACATCTAATAGCACCATGCTTAATCACAATATATATGGAATAAAAAACATTTGGAATATACAATTACAACATCATCTTTCTACCTTTTTACTTCGACTTAACAACTCTCATTTACTTGGTAGTAGTACACATATTCGATTACAACAATTACAAAACAATTTATAGTCTACCACCAATATATTACAACACTCTAATCCTATTATTGATAGTCCCAACAAACACACTACTACTTTTAAGATAATTCAGCTTTTTAATCACTTAGAATCTTCTATATCTGCACATGCTGAAATTCTACGTCCATTTACTATCAACCTTCCCTATACCTCACTTGAATCCCTTCTTCACCATCACCCTCAATATATAACTTTTAAACGTCAACTACGCTCAAAGCATAATTTATTTCTAGAGCAACTTACTTCTTACGATAATACAACCCTTTTATTTTGGTTACATATTTCTCCTAGAATTCTTAATCTTATACCAGGAAAAATACCTAATTGGTTCTTTGTACTTGAAAATAAAATTTTATCCAATATTACTACCCGTCATATTAACTCCTCTTTACATCTCTTTAATATTAATTCACTTTCATTTCAAACTGGCCACTTTAATCCTAAATCCAAACCTTGGCTCATTTCCTACCTCGAGCAAGAAATTATAATTGGAAAAGCTCAACAATTTAACTATACTACTAATACTATTTCTATAACACATTGGAATATTCAAACTGATTATAGCATTATATCTCTATACCCTACTCCTGATATACATTGCACTCTCTGTTTAGAATGTTCCCTTAATTCAAATAGAATCCAGAATGCCTGTACTTTAGATATATCAGCTACTATATCTACCAAATTTTTAGGTAGAAAAACCTATACTCAACTTACAAACAAACTTCAACTTAATGCTAATCATCTTGATTTGCTATATTCTATTGCATTCTGTCATTTCATCAATACTCCTCCCTTCCCCAAATAATAATATACAACAACCCTATTTTAGATATTTTTTTAACTTCTTCAGCTACTACAAAACTCCAATCTATAGCACAATCTAATTCTCTACTTTCAAATTTTTTGTTTTTATACTGATGGTTCAGTTATTAATATCTCCAACCCAAGATGCTCCATGGGAATTGCATGGATTCAAGTTTTTAATAACAATATTTCTTATTCTTTCTCTGCACAAATTCAAAACTGGCCGGCCATCTTCATACAAAGCTAAACTAATTGCTATACTATCTGCAATTTGTACTTGTCCTCGAAATAGCAATATAGACATATATACTAATTCTCAATCCATTATTTCAAATTACAATACACTTACTTCTCATACTCACAATCACAACAAACTTTATTCTTACAATTACTGGCCTATTTGGCATACTCTTCTTAATCTTATCGAATCATACCCTTTCAATATTACACTACACAAAGTGCAAGCACATAGCAACAATAAATACAACAATAAAGCTGATGAACTTGCAAAAAACTATTTTTTCTCACCTATTTTAGAATTCCAGCACCATAATATTTATAACTCATCTTTTACCTTTATTTACAAAAAACATAATATTGAGCAACCAACATGTTATACTATAAAAAATATCTGCAATGCACATACTATTGATATGTGGTCCTCTCAACACAGAATTCAACAAATTATTCCTCTTTCTCAACAAATTAATTGGAATTCAACCTGGCTATATCTCAATCACAACCACAAGTGCATCTATAACTATACCAATTTCCAACTTTGTTTTCAAAAATCATTTTGAATTAAATGTATGCTACATATACTTCCTACCCTTTCCCACTTTATTTCTACAAACCCTTCTCTTCAAATACATTCTACTTGTATTACATGCAACCAAACAGACCACCAACTCCACTACTACTCCACTGGCTACTTTGCTCAGATTCAAACAATATATTAACTATTATCCAAAATGCAATTAGAAACTTTTCCTTTTCAGATTTATCAGATATAACATCCAATGAACTACAGCAACTATGTAACAATCTTATAACACACTACTGTTTTTCCCCTACACAATTTATACCCTTTAATACTACAACTTTTTATACTACAATTCAGGGTTTTATCTCTTTATCACTTATCAACATTGTATCTCAATATACCTCCTACAAAAATGCATCTAACACTATTGTTAACAAAAAATTTATGAACAGTTATGGAAACCATATTGTATAAAACTCGCAAACTGGAAAACTTCACAAAATCTGTTACAACAACCTCCTCACTCTATATCTACTAAATCTACACGTACATTCTCACACAACAAAGCTCTATACACCTATAATTGTATATACGGCCTACCAGACCAATTACATGAAAACAATACAAATACTTGCCCACTTGGGCTAGCACTTAGAAAAAATAGACATTTGGTCATACAATTGGATCAAATATAGCTGCTCTACTAATTCTATTCTTCACATCCAAATCTAGATGAGTTTTAACCACTCTAGTAGGTTTAGGATGCAGATAATTTAGATAGAATTAGTTTATCTATAGTCTGAGTCTTAATTCTTGTATAATAATTTGCAATTTGGGAAACCCCTTAAGGAATCTCACACATTTTATTAATAAAGATAAAGGCAAAACCTCGACTTAACAACAAAAAAAAAGAAATAATAGTAATAAAGTAAAAAAATAATAAAGAATAGATTTTTAAAATAAAATATTAAAACATATTTAAAAATAAACAAAAAAAAATATTTACAAAAGAAATATTTGCAAAATATATTTGGTAAAAAATATAAAACTACTTTGCAAAATATTTAATATATTATAAAATCTGATCTATAATAAAAGAAGAAAAAACAATAGTATCTTAAAAAAGAAGTTGTTTAATATCACAAATTGCAATATTGCAGGTTAATATAATTGGCAATTAGATCATAGGATCTTGTATAACAAAATAAACAAAAAATTGAAAAAAATTATAAAAACAATCAAAAATTTTAAATAACTTGAAATTTTATTATGTAAACTAGTTTTGTGCTTCTAATTAAAAGTTTTTAGTACTTAATTTTATATATATATATATACTCTTTAATCTAAAATTATTAGTAATACAATTTGGTACACTTTTTTGAACCAGTTTTTTGTTATATATAAAATTATACAAAAAATATATAAAATTATTATAAACTTGTTAGCCAAGATTAGTTTCAATCTACATATTAATTTAAAATTAAATTTTGCAATTATATAGAGCAAAAAAAGAAAAATAAACTTACTTTTTTTGCCAAGTTACTATTCTGCCATTTTTTGCACAACTCGAAAATGTAATCTTGCCAAAAACAAATATTTACTAATTTTAAATTAGTAATTATATGTAAAATTATGCTCTAAACAACTTTACTTAGGCAATTAAAGTAGGTTACCTTGTAAGAAAAATAGATTATCTATGTACTAAAGTTAAATTTTTTGAGTTTTCAATATAAACCCTCTTTTTTATCAAGATAACCTACTTTGGGCACTTAAGCAAAGTTGTTCAGCATGCAATTTTACTTGTATTTAAAGTCAAACCACATTTTCTTGGCTATTTACTAGGTGAAAAATAGGGTTGAAGTTAGAAAAAAACATTTTTTTAAAAAATTTTTTTTAAAAAAATGTTTTTCTAACTTTGACCCATTTTTATCTAGTAAATAGCTAAGAAAACACGTTTTGATTTAAATATAAGTAAAATTGCATGCTGAACAACTTTGTTTAAGCACCCAAAGTAGGTTGGTTATCTTGATAAAAAAAGGTGTTTTATATTTAAAACTCACAAAATTTAACTTTAGTACATGGATAATCCATTTTTCTTACAAGGTAACCTATTTTAGTCGCCTAAGTAAAGTTGTTTGGAGTATAATTTTATATATAATTACTAATTTAAAATTAGTAAATATTTATCAAGACAAGCAAGAATCATTACTGCTCATAGTCACACCTCCCCTATTAATATCTAGTCTGGAATAGAACAAAGAGAAACCTATTCTCCTTTACTTTGGAAAATTTACTACGACCCTATCCTTACCTTTATCCATCAAAAATACCAAAACTATTTACTCAAAATTGACTCACAACCCCCTCTTGATATAATTACTAATACTACTACTAGTAGTATTTCAATCTCACCATTAGCCTATATAGATGATACAACATGGCTTTGTGAAAGCCCTACTACTATGCAAAATATTCTTAATGACACATCTGAACTCTACAAAATTAATAATATAGAAGTTAATCCTTCAAAATCTGTCTGATCTATTTCATATTCGACCTAATCCTATTCCTTACTTTGTAGAGGTTCGCAGACAAATTTGCCTGTATAATTACTATAAATATACCTCTGATCTAGTTTTATAATCATTTAAGATATTTAAATAAAATTTGGTATTATAATATTTAAGAACAAGGATTATATTTTTGAATTATTTGAACTTATATTATAAGACAAAAAGTTTATGTTGCTTATAAGCTGAAAATATTAAATTTTTAAGAAATTTTTTAATTAAAAAAATATTTTACAATATCTTGGCGAATTTTTTAAATATTGGTTTTAAAAATATAGTTTCTTATACAACTTTGTAGTTTATATAAAGGATGACAACTTTCATTATTTGACTTTAAATGATTTACTTGTAAAAATTAGGACTTGTATTAAAAGTGAAAATTTTTTTTATAGACAGGAACATATAAAATTTGAGAAAACCTAAAGAAAAAATTCTATAGTAAAAGTTCCAAAACAAAAACTTTAAACTTTTATTACACCAAAGTTTTTTAATAATTTTAAAAAAATTTTATAATAAAGTTGATAAAACAAAACTAATATTATATTTTTTACTTAGAAGTATATAGCTAAATTAATATTAAGGTTTTATTTAAACAATTTAAAATTTTAAAATTTTCGCAGGCAAATATGTTTGCATAACAAATTAAGAGATAGATCCCAAACAACTCCTCTTTTATTTAATAATCAACCTATTTTACCCAAAATATTTAATGATATCATTAGATATTTAGGTATCTATCTTGATGGAAATGGTTCAACCAAACCAACATTTGATACTATTATTAACAAAATTGAAAACTTTATTTGTCTAATAAAATACAAAAAACTTATACCTTTACAAATTTCATCTCTCTTTAATCTCATACTCCAACTCTCTATTGAATACTTTCTACAAATATGCATTATTCACAATAACCTTTAAACCAAACTATCCCGCCTTTTTACTATTCAAACCAAGAAAATGCTCTCTATTGCCAAAAACACTAACAATATAGTTCTTACTAATCCTATAATATTTAATTTACCAACCCTTAGCAATTTGATTCAAAAAACAAGTGCTACTAATATTGAACGTATCTTTAACTCTAGTCCAATCCTTAAAAATATTGGTCTTACATGTATTAAATCATGGCTAGCCAAAGTATGGTCTCCCAATCTTACCCAAAACTTACTTATCTCCCATATTCATAAAACTAAAAACTTCACACTTATCTTTCAACTCTCACAATTAGCCAAAAACAATATTACATTATCAAATCTTTCACTTAATTCCCACCTTCCAGATTTCTTCTCTAATCTACATCTAATCTATGATATACTCCCTTCAAAACCACAAACTTCTATAATCAATAGTTTGAGAAATAATTGGTTATTAGTTATTGAACAAATTACTACTGCAAACAATAAATATATTCTTCCATGGAATAATATTTACTTATGTACTAACAAAGCTACTAAGAGTTAGCAACCATTATGGTTTTCTAATATTCTTAATTTATACAAGAGAAAACAATCATAACTACGTGGCCTCATCTTCATTTACCCTCAATTAACTCCTTCATTAATACAACATATCTTCTTTCTCCTTTATTATCTTCTAATCTTTTTTTTCTTATACAAATACACTATAACTCTAACAATATTATTTTCTTATCACATTAAACCTCTCTATCAAAAACTACAATATATAATATGAAACCTTCAAACTCAGGCTTTATACAACTACTACCCAATACCTTTCCTTTTTCAAATACCTTCACATCATTTAATCTGTCCTATAACCAAATTAGTATATCTAATTATCCAATATATATTCAAATAGATTACAAAGAAATTCTTGCTCTAATCCATATATTCAAAATATTCAACCTTACCAATACCAATACCACAACTTTTTCTCATTCTATGCCACAAATTTATATCCCTATACAAGAAATACAACTTATACATAACGTAACCAATCATACCACCTATCAACATCAACTTACTAGCCTTCTACCACTTATTTAAAATCTCAGTTCACAGGAACTTCACTTTTACACTAATGCCTTAATACAAAATACACAATCATCAAATATCAAATCTGGGATTGGCTGGATCTGTGAAAATAACACTTTCATCAAATTTAATGCAGCAACTAATTCATACTTTGATACAACACGAACTGAACTTGAAGCAACTATTTCTCTCCTTTTTGCAACTCCTAATAATAGCTATTTAAATATTCATTTAGCTAACAATACTGCAATTAAAAATTTAAAACAAATACACTTTTCCAAACCTATACAAAACAAAAATTGGGACATTATATCCATTATTAATCAAATTAAATCTATCAAAAACATCTCATTCACTCTACACAAAGTCAAATCACATCTTAACTCATTCTACAATCAAGCAAACTTACTTGCAAAACGTGAAACGAATAAACCAATACTTAAAATTACTAATAATTTTCTAAATTTGCCAATCTATTTTCAATGGCATAATCATCTTATTTCCTTTCAAAATACAAACCTTTATCAAAAATATATATACTATACAAGAACTATATTCTTGGTCTACTCTTAAAATATTTAAAAATATACCTAAAATTAATTGGACATTATGTTTTAATATACTAAATACACTTGAACACAATCATTTTAAATATTCTTTTAGAATTAAAATCTTAACTAACAATCTTCCAACTATGAAAAATCTTTATATTCGTTATCCTTATTTATATCTCACATCAAAATGCTGCCACTGTTCAAATACTGAAGATACTTTACACTTACTCCTCTGCTCAAACAATAACAATAATATTTAACAATCTGTTATTAGTATAATTACAGATATACTTACTTCTCTCAAAATTACTACCATATCTCCGTTAACAATTTTCAATACTCTTCTTCACTTCATACTACATACACATATTCTACAATATAATCTTCTATACTATATTATTGGAATTTATTCTTCTAATGTTTTTGAAAATATTAAATTACTAGGTTTAGGCCGCGGATAAGTATTCAGGTTTACTTAGATAAGTAGAGCGAAAAGGGGGGTTCTGGGGTCAGATGTCAGTGATGTATTCAAAATGGCCTCCAATCCCTCTCTACAGATCCTTCTAGATATATTTAATCATATATCGAATTCAATCTCTAAATTATGCTAGAGCCAAATCCTGTTAACTTACTTTTCTTACTCCTAAATTTAGGCTTCCAACATTAAGGAGTACATAGTTTTTGTTAACGCTCTGGCTATGTTTTTAATCCCAAACAAGATAACAAAACAATTATGCTATCTCGCTTGCCCTTGAAACGAGCAGAGAGCACCGAGGACCGAAGTGTCTGAGTGTGCTTCTCTGTGAGCCCATTCAAGCCTAAAATGCATACTATTTTCTATGTTATCCTAGAATTAATTCAAAACGTGATTTAACACTATCTAGCAAAGGACAAAAAATGCTAAGTCTCACTTCGCAGAGGTGAGACTTAGCTATTAGGATGAGACTTATCCGATCAGAAGTGAGATTTAGCTATTAGGGGTGAGACTTATCCGATCAGAGGTAAGACCTATCCGATCAAAGGTGAGACTTATCCGAGGGAAGACTTATCTAAGGTGAAACTTATTATACATATTTCAAAGTCTCATTGCCATGTCTCACCTGTTTTTTTCACAAGCTCAAAAAACAAAATATAGTAATCAGTTTAGAGTTTATCTACTTTCTGGCTTCGAGTGATTTATCATGAGAAGGCGGGGATCTAGCTTCTGAGCGCTCAGAAAAGATATATCCTATTTTGAATAATTTTATCATGAAAAGATAGGGGTAAATATTTTTATTTAAACAAAAGTTTACCCAATATATTAACAGGTGAGACTTAATAATATCATGCCTAGAAGTGATAAAAAAAATCGTACATGTGCTTGTTGTGGATATACTTTTACAAGACCAGAAAAACTTCGCAAGCATTATAAAAGCAAAAAAAATCAATGCAATATACCATTTGCCCGAACCCAAGTATCCAAACAGGGGCTATCTCTCATTTCTAAATCTGGTTCAAACTCAGCAATCCAAGCCTCTTCTTCACAGAACAAAGTTCAAGAGGGGGCCCAAGTTCAAGAAGCCAGCCCAGGCCCGGCAACCCAAGCCTATAGAGAAGAAATATCCTCTGAGCAGAATAAAATCCAAGAGAATGATATAGTATTTGTGAAAAAAATTATGACCCGGCCAAACCACATAAAAGTCTCAAAAATATGTTCATATGGGAAGGAAAAATTCCAGCAGACAATAATCCAGCATATGCTTTTAATAAACAGCAAGACAATCAAACAGCATATGCCGACGCCCCATATATGCCCCAACTCATGGCCTCAACACGCAAAGCAATTACCAATATACTCAAAGAAGAGCTCTACAAAAAGGAACAAATAAAAACATCATTAGTTATAGAAAGCATATACGCAAAATATAAATATAAAGGAGAAGGTGATGCTACGGACAAAGCGAATTATGAACTTAGTCTGACCCATTCATATCATAGAGGAAAACAACATATTCTTCTTTCAGAAAATGATATAGACCCATATTTAATTCAATCTGTAGGAGAAATTGATATACAAATTGAGAATCACTTAAAAGAGGAGTCCGGTAAAATTCTTCTTAGAATAGAAAATATATTTATTGAATCCTATACCTACCGTCGAACTAATGGAGGTTCCTATATTCCTACTCCTAAAAAGCTCGCCAATACAAAGTACACAATTAATCCAGACAATTTTGATATTATAGATCTGGCTACGGACAAGCCCACAGTAATTGTCTCAAAGGTGCACTAGGATGTTATTTTGCAGATAAGAATAGAATTACAGACCACTTGGGAAGACGTATATATAGGGAAAAAGTCTTCAAAAATATTTAGATATCGTCAAGCTAGATGGGATTCCTATGCCCACATCTATCTGCTCACGTATATTTAATAAGATTGAGGAAATGAATCCAGATATTTCTATTAATATCTGGGAATGGAAAGAAGAACCAGCAACTCCCAAACTGGTAATAGCCAGCAAGAACTATAATAGACAACATATTATATATCTCATGGCTCTTACAGATATTACCAAATCTGAGGACATTAAATACGGGCAAAAAAATCATTTTCTTTGGATCAAAAATCCAGATGGATTGGTTTATAAAGATAATGCCAAAAAAGTTAAAAAGTATCTATGTAACCGATGCTTTCATAGCTTTCAGTCAGAAAAATCTCTAGCATATCACCAAGGGCACTGTTTCGGCTTAGGAGAGGCCATCCAAAGAGTCACTTTACCTACTAAGGGGGTTAATGACTTTGAAGCATTCAAGAACTATAGCCGAATGATTAATGCCCCATGTGTAATTATAGCCGACTTCAAGGCAGACAACAAGAAATGCAATGAAGAATATGGAGGACAAATGCGAAAACTCGCCGAGCAAAAAGCTAATAGCTTTTGTTATTTAGTTCATTGGTTCGATACTGGAGATGTATGGGGACCTTTCCTATATCGAGAAGAAAACGCTACACAAGAATTTGTCCGAAGAATTGATAAGGAGTTGGTCGAAATCAATAAGGTCTTGGCTATTAAGCATGACTGAATTGTGACAGAAAAAGATAAGAAAAAATTTGCCGAGGTAGATACCTGTTGGATTTGTAAAGATAAATTCGATGAAGAGAATAATAAGGTCTGGGACCACTTTCATATAACAAGTAAGTTCCGAGGACCTGCCTACAATACCTGTAACCGCAAACTCCAAATCGAAGCATGGAAAACTCCTATCCCAGTTGTCTTCCATAACTTTCGGGGCTATGACTCCCACTTGGTTTGTGAATCTGTTAGAAAATCTGTTAATGCACACCAAATAACAGTTATTGCAGAAACTTTTGAGAGATATAAAATGATGAAGATAGGACAGTTAAAATATATAGATAGCAAGCAATTTATGAATAATAGCTTGGCAAATCTTACGAAAAATTTAGGTGCTGACCACCCTATTACAAGCTGGCACTTTAAAGACAATTCTTCAGAACAAATAGCTTTAGTTTTACGTAAAGGAGTTTATCCCTATGACTATGTCGATTCACAAGATAGATTCTTAGAAACTAAACTTCCTTTATTCGAAGAATTCCATAGCACTCTTAGTGGTAAAATCACACAAGCGGATTATGAACATGCCCAAAAAGTATGGAAAGAATTTAACTGCCAGAATTTGGGTGAATATTATGATATTTATCTTAAGACTGATGTACTTAGCCTAGCAGATATCTGGACCCAATTTTGAAAAACATGTATGCAATATTATGAGCTCGATCCCAGTCACTATGTATCTGCACCTGCACTAGCTTGGGATGCAATGCTTAAAATAACCGGGGTTAAAATTGAGCTTTTTACAAATATGGCAATGCATGATTTTATAGAAAAAGCCAAGCGTGGAGGCATAGCTATAGTATGTAAACGATATTTCAAAGCTAATAATCCTAAAATGGGTAACACATTTAACCCATCTAAGCCCACAAAATGGATCTCATATATCGATGCCAATAATCTTTACGGCTGGGCCATGAGCCAGTATTTGCCTATAGGAAATTATCAATGGGAAACAAGTCGGGAATATTTGCTTAAGAATCCTGAAATGCAAAAGAAATATCTTAATAAGATTCTTAATACCGAATCAAATACCAAAAAAGGATATTACCTAAATATTAAGGCGCACTTCCCTCTAAAAACTCATGACTATTTGAGTGACCTTCCTCCAGCCGTAGAGAATATGGCTGTAGGTAAAAATATGTTGTGCCCCTATACTACAGAGCTTGTAGATAACTTGGATGGAGGACGGTTTTTAGCAACAAAAAAATTAGTACCCCATCTTGGACCACGAAAAGATTATGTTATCCATTACCAAGAACTCCAATATTACGTAAAATTGGGTATGGTTGTAGATGAGGTAACAGAAATCTTATCTTTCGACCAAACTAACTGGCTTGCCCCTTATATAGCCTTTAATACAGAAAAGCGTCAAGGTGCTAAGAACGCTTTTGAGAAAGATTTCTTTAAGCTCATGAATAACTCAGTATATGGCAAAACTATGGAAAATGTTCGCAAATACCAAGACGTCAAGCTCATGGCTATGAACAATGATCAAGATGAAAAGAAGTTTATTAAGCAGATCCGTAAACCCTCTTTCAAATATGCCAGACAGCTGGGAAATACACTTGTAGGGGCACATATGGGAAAAGCCACTGTAACTCTCAACAAGCCCATTATTGTCGGAGCATCAGTTCTGGGTCTTAGCAAGCTTTTAATGTATCGCTTCTGGTATGGATATGTAAAAGAGAGATATGGTGATAAAGCTATACTTGGATATATGGATACAGACTCATTCATATTTATAGTTGAAACTGAGGATATCTATAAGGACATGGCAGAGCGACCTGATCTTTTTGATCTTAATGATACTAAGACTATTGGGCTTTTCAAAGATGAGACTCCCGGCAATGTAATCACAGAATCTTATCATATCCGGGCCAAGTCATACCACTATGTCTTAGCAGATAAGTCTACAAAGTCTAAGCATAAAGGAGTTAGTAAAAAAGGTATAGATGAGATGGCTAAAAATACTTATCCAGAGAATAATTCACCTATGACCCAAGTTTATCGAGACTGTCTATTTGGTAATAAAGTATTCTATGCCAAAAATATAGGTATCCGGTCAAAGGATCATATATTATCTTTAGTCGAATCAGAAAAGAAGGCCCTATGCCCAATCGATACTAAGCGCTGGATCTTATCAGATGGAATTACCTCTTTGCCATATTTTCATTGGCGTAATAAAGCTTATAAGAATATGGTCAAGGCTGGTATACCCCATGAAGAGGCCGAAAAAAGAGCTATAAGAGCCAAGCTCCCAGAGAAGTATCAAAACAAATATACGTCTCACATAGCTAGCTCATCGCCATAAACTAGACTAGTGATACTGTATATATAGCAGACCATATACTAACTTAAAATATTCTCACTGCCTTCTTGCAATGCTTGCTCGAAGCCAGATATAAATAGTCAAAATATATTTGTTATCAATATATTTTTTTTTCGAGCTTGCAAGCCTCTTTTCTCATAAATTCGAAAAGAGAAAATTTGGATAACAAATTAATTCTGGCTTCGAGTGATTTATCACGAAAAGGCAGTATTATTATTTGAGTTGGTAGTACGTGACCCCCAGGTCACAATATCATGTGACTACTGCGCCCTGGTGACATGGTGTCCCGGCTTGGCAGTTAGAAAAATATACTGCGCCATTTCTTCTGCGCAATTAAATCAAGCCCGGACACCGTGTCCAGACTCTACCATATAAGTTTCAGGAGATAAATTTAACCGGATACTAATTCAGCTTCTGCTCAATTTTGATGAGCTTGGACAAGCTTGTCCAGACTCTACCCAACATGGATACTGTGCCCTGGTGACATGGTGTCCCACCTCGGTAATTAGTTTTTTTAAGATATTTAATATCTATATATATAATACTAAAAAATGGTACGTAAAATATATAATCACCAAGCAAGACTAAGTGAATATTATTCCCAGCATAAAAAGTTAAAAAAGATAGTAAAATCGTTAGAAGAGACTATAGACTGGATAGAGAATTATATAGAAGAGCAAACCGATCTTGAGTTGGGCAAAATACTATCAGATTCAGACTTGCCTTCTTGCAATACTTGTGAGCCGGCTCAGCCAGATATAAATAGTTAAAATATATTTGTTATCAATATATTTTTTTCGAGCTTGCGAGGCTTTCTCATACAAAAAAAGCAGGACTACTGTGCCCGACATGCATGTTTAGATTTTTTAATCAATAGCTTGTGATTGTTAGTAGATCGATTTATTTTTGGCCCATACTAATCAATTTATGAATAAATAGATCAGCAAATCCGAAACTGTTTTTATATAAAAAGGGTTAGTTGTAAAAAATAAACTATATAAATAAGCCTATTTTCTCACAAGTGAACCGGCTCAAATAGACATGTTTACTAATCCAATACCCCAAAACATTTTATATTTTCCTTTTTTCTCATTTCATTCAAAAAAAGAGAATTCAGAAATAAATGTTTTTTGAACTTGCGGAAAAAACAGATTTATCACGAGAAGCCGGCTCACAAGCTCAAAAAAAGAAATCTAGTAATCAATAAAGGGGTTCACTTATTTTCTGCCTTCGAGTAATTTATCAAGAGAAGGCGGGAATCTAGCAGAAAGAGCTTCTATACAAGAGCTTGAACCGCAAGATCTAGAAAAGTTAACAGTTTTCTCGACAGATAGCTTTACAACCACTTCATTGCATGTACCGTCCTCGGAAGACGTAGAGTCTAGACCAAATCCCATAACTTTAAAAACCTGGATAGAACTGACGGACAGAATAAAAAATAAAATCAAGATTTGTTGTAATCTTCGAAAATGCCAACTATGTAGATTTTAAAAAATATATGAAATATTTATCTGGAACCTCCTATATATTTTATTTATCCGGTTCATCCAAAATTTTTTTCCTGTATAATTGGTATATTTGGTATATCCAGTATATCCAGTATAATATATATATCCTATTTATCTAGTTTTTTCTAAATTTTTTTTCTGTATATCCAATATATCCGGTATATCCAATATAATATATACATTCTATTTAATAAATTATTTTGAAATAATATATTAGATATAAAAAAAAATACTATCATGCTTAGGCAACGCATAAGATGTGATGCTCCTTCTTTATCACTAGCTGATTATAATTTTATTATGCAATACCGTAATGATAGACCAAGGTCTAAAGTTTTAAATGAGCTAAAAGAAAAATATAGCATATCACAAAAACGTATTTATCAGATCTGGAGAGGCGAAGAAAAAAATAGGGTTGCCTGGGATCAACTGATTTTTTCTCACAAGCTCGAAAAAATAAATCTGGATTGCCAATCCAGATTACCGATGTATCTGGCTTCGAGTGATTTATCACGAGAAGGCGGGGATTTGAAAAGAGAAGGCAGGGAAAATTTGGTTAACGAACTAATTTTGCCTTCGAGTGATTTATTACGAGAAGGTAGGGAAAATTTGGTTAATGAATCAATTCTGTCTGAGCCGGCTCATGATTCAAAAAAAGAAAATTTGGCTAGCAAACTAATTCTGCCTGAGCCGGCTCATGATTTATCACAAGAAGGTAGAGATCTAAATGCATTTTATGAAAAAGAAGCTATTCGTGATAAAAAAAATATAGCCAAATATCTGCATATACTAGCTAAGTAAAAGATCCAGCTCATCATAGAATGATAAAAACTTCTCACATACCTCATTGAGAACCTCTTTAGCATTGAGAGTATCAAATAACATTTTTTCAAGTTCATTATAACTTATATATTTTTTTTTATTAGGATATTGGTTTCTCCCTTATTATAAACTGAAAGTGGAATAGTAATTCTTTTTCCATTAGCTGATGCTGTAAACTCACCCTTTACTATAGGTTCCCAGCTAGCCCGATATTGCCATCTAGTGCCAAGAATAAATAATGATATATCATTGCCATTATTATCTTTTTCTGTTGGTAAAACTGAAAACTCATCTGAAATTGTTAAGGTATTATTTCCAATACCTATAGTAACAGGTATGTCAGAAAAGGTCCCAACAGATTGTTTTTCGCCAACAGCCCCTGTTAGTCTATAAACCTTTTTTCTATCTATTTTTAGCCCAAAATATTTTATAAAATGGTTTGCGATATTTTCAGAAATATGTGACCCATCTGAACCCGTATCGAGTAATGCATGGGGTATTTCTAAATCATATACTTTACATGAAATCGTAGCATAGTTATTGGGTTCTTTTATTTGCAAAAAGTTTATTTTTAATGGGTCAAGCCAATTTCGATATAATTGGGCTTCTTGATATTGTTTTATAGCATAATTTAGACACGAAGTGCTCGACTTTGTCGAGGAAGAATACCCTCCCATCTTCTCACAATAATTGCTTGAAGTCAAATATGCTGGCATATCTTTTTCTGAGCATGCGAGGAAAAATGGCTCTAAAATAAATTGATACTTTTTTATTATATTTTCCCATACTTTGGCTACTTCTTTATTCGTACAATTTTTTGAATGATATGAATAAAATGAGTCTTTCATTTCGGGGAATAATTTACTAAGATCCGTATATATTTCTGTTAGAATTTCTTTAGGGCATTGAGAAATATATCTTGTTAAAATATATTTAACCGACTCTAAAAATATCTGATTTTCATTAATAGTTTTTTTTACTAGTTTTTTGGATTTCTTTTTTATAGAAGACTTAGAAACCCTTTTTTTTTTTTATATTAAAACAATTAGTTTCTCTAGACTCAATCTCACTATTTTCTTGGTCGCTTTCTTCTTGGCTACTTTCTTCTTGGTCGCTTTCATTAATTATATACTCTATATCATCTTCTGATTGGCTTTGGTCTATATATTCGTATTGGGAGCTAGTAATATTATTAATCTTTTTAGTCTTTCTAACTTTGGGGCAATTCTTTTTTGTATGGCCAGCTTTTCCACAAATAGAACAGTATCTTTCTATTTTCTTTGATTTTGTTAATTTTTTAGCTATAGGCTTTTTTGTAGCATATAATTTTTTTGATTGTATATTGTAATTCGCATAGCCTAATCTTTTATATAATTCTTCTTCGATAAAATTTTCTAAAGCATCCGGATCTCTAGATGCTTCGTCAGAATACCCCAGTCTTTGGGCTATCAAATCTAAATGGTTATACGCTTTTTTATATATAGTTAAATTTTCACTAGGTATTGTATTGGATAAAATTATAGGAACCGATGAATTGTTATTAACCCCATTATATGTAAAGGTAGAAGGTTTTCGCTCAAGCCATGTGTCCTTAACAGATATAAAGAAAGCATTTATATCTGCTGGATTCGTTATTTTTACTCTTGTAAATAATTCATCAGGTAAGTGAGTCTATAATATAGCCAATGCGTCCTGGTTATTATTCGGTGTTTGTAATAATAATAGACGAATTCTGTCTTCATAGGTTTGGGGAGTGTCAGGGGGGTTAAATTTTTCTTGTGCTAATCTGGATAAAGAGGCATTGCGTGATCCTATTGTTTCTTCATGATATTTATGCCGTAACCAAGCTAAAAATCGTGCTGGAGTATCAATATTTGTACCTGCAGGGTATTCGGCTGGGACAGGTGTATATTTACTAGACATTTTAGATTTTAAAATTTCAGCTTTTACGGCATCATTAAATCCAGCAACAGCCAATGTACTTCCATATGAAAAAACTTGTACTACTCTATTATAATATTCGTCAGGAGGTTCCTGACCTATATATTGGGGAATTTGAGCCATCAATGGGGATAATGAAGACATAACGTCTGTTAAGGTTGCCATGTTTGCTATATTATTATTCTGTAGCACAAAAATTTGTTGATTTAAATTATTAATTAATTGTTCTGAATTTCGGGCCCGATTTTTCCACTTGCCCACTTATTTTGTAATTGGTGATAGGTCTGTCTGTTTCTCAATTTTAATGCAAAGCTTTCTATAAGCAATTCTGATATCCGTCTTTTTTGTGTACAGATTGTAATTCGCCCATCAAGTTCTCGAGATTTGAATATATTATGCTGTGTTCTGTGGGCCTCATAGGCCTGGTGGAGAAGATCATAGTCATTTTGAAGCGTAGCTAACTGGGTTTGTGAATTGGCAAACTGGGTCTGTGGATTGGCTAACTGGGTTTGCAAATTTATTATCTGGGTCTGCAAATTCGCTACTCGATTTTCGGCATTGATTGCTCGGGCATTTGCTCGTGGATATATTTGTAGCACCAATCTCTCAAACCTATTTCCGGCATCAGAAATTATATCAAGATAATCTTCAATGCCATCTATTGTAGGTGCTATTGTAATTGGACTCTGAAAATATTGTCTAATGCTATCAATCTCTCGCCGAATTCTATTATTTTGGATTGTGGCTTGATTTTCAGGAAGAGATAATGTTCGGGAGGATCCTGGTTGTTGTGCCATATCTTGAAAATTGTTTTCTATATATAATTTTTCGAGTTTGCTAGAAAAGCAGTCTATTTCATCCTGAAAAATAGCTAACCGTTTTTCTAAATAATCTATATAATTCCCTTGATTTATAGAATTTTGGAGTGTCTTTTCTAACTGTTCTTTAAGATTAGAAATTTCTAATCTTAATGGGTCTAGCTCCTCATTCCGAATTGAGATTTCTTTTTCAAGATAATTAATATAATCCTCTTTTGAGTCCAGATCCCATTGTAATTTGCAGACCCGATCTTGTATTGCTAATAAAGCACCTTTAAATTTTTTGATTCTTTTACCCATTTTTTCTCACAAGCGAGCCGGCTCAAAATGTTGTCTATTCCTATAATACAAATAGATTCTGGAAATGTTCGTGAACTAGATATATCTATTGCCTTGCGTAAAATTTATTACCATCCTAATGGTTATCAAAGAACCATAAAAAAATTGTATGAAGCTTCTCTAAAAGCCGGATATGATTTTTCTATAGATGAGGTATGTAATTGGCTTGAAAAACAGGCTTTATATCAGATTCATAAACCCCGTCCAAGATTTATTCCTAGAGCCTCATTTAATAGTCTAATGAATGCCATCAAGCTGATATTCTTTATATGCCCCATGACCGAATTAATAATATAACTTATAAATATTGCTTATGTATAGTAGATGTGGCTTCACGATTTAAGTGGGCAGTTCCTTTAGCTGATAGGTCAGCTTATTCTGTGGCCAAGGCCTTTAAGAAAGTTTATAGTAATTCCAAATGCCCTCTTATTTGGCCTAAATTATTAATGGTCGATCCCGGTTCTGAATTTAAATCTGATTGTAAAGAATTAATGGAAAAATATAATGTTAAAATTAAGGTTGGCACGTCTCATAGAAGTCAAGGTATTGTCGAAAGATTTAATCGTACTTTAGCCGAAAAATTATTTCGGTTACAGGATGCCTCTGATTTATTATTACCTATATCTAAGAGATCGAGAGCCTGGGTTAAAAATCTTTATATAATTATTGATAACCTTAATAATTTAGTAAGTAGATTAATTGGCATGGCCCCGACAAAAGCCATAAAAATGAATCAGATTATTTCAGCATCTTCTAAGTTACGCAATGGGCCTATAGGATTTAATGAGTCTAAATTAGATTATAATACTTTGGTTAGATATTTACTTGAACCGGAAGAGCTGGAAGGTGGTTTTATGCGAGCAACTGATATGAACTGGTCTCCCCAAGTTTATCATATTCGTGAAGCTTTGGTGCAAAAAAATCGCCAATCTTGTATTGGCTAGAAGATGATGAGAGCAATGGCCCGAAGCGGTCTTTTGTTAGGGAAGAGCTTCAAGTTGTAAAAGATATAGAATTACCCCCTCAGTGGGTACTTACGAATTAAAAATTTTATAATATAAAAGATGTTCATGGAATGCTTCAAGTTGGTGTTCCTCTGGTCTTTTATAAATTAATAAATTCTTCTGTTTCTTTATCGATCTGGGCTTCGTCAACAAAGTGGTCTTGGGCTAATTTGTAATATAGTTTATATAGTTCTATAATCGAATTAAAAATCTTTGGATCTCGCCTATGCCATGATTTATAGTCATTCATAATTTCATTATATTTGTTTTTATTGAGAAATATTGTCATGGCCAAATTTTGTATATATTCTTCTGGGTCTTCTGCTTGGCGTAATTTTCTAATTCTTTCTTTATAATTTTGCATGAACTTGCCGTCTTTTGGGTTTCTATAATAGAGACCTGCTTTGATTACATTAATTAAAGCTTGCTCGATGTCTTTGTATGTGGGCTTGGTTTCAGCTAATTGGTTTTGGGTGCTCATTGTGAAAGAAAATTTTTATATAATTTCTTTACAAACTTTTTTCTTTAATTAATTATTTTCTACTATTATTAAAAATTTTTATTCTATAGTAAAAGAAGAATCTTTATACTTGTAATTATCTTCATAACTCTGGTAAGATTTGTGGTAAAGCTTGTATTCGTCCAGAAGGATGCCAGCATTATTGGAAAAGTAAAAAACGCTATCCTTGTACTGATTGTAGTAAACCTATAGCTACAGATTGTGGCCGGTGTGCAGAGCATATCAGAGGCTATTATGTTATTCAATATTATAATAAATTGCGTGATAAAGCTCAGAAGCTAGATCCTCGCCTTCTTGTGATAAATCACTCGAAGCCAGAAAGTAGATAAACTCTAAACTGATTACTATATTTTGTTTTTTGAGCTTGTGAAAAAAACAGGTGAGACGTGGCAATGAGACTTTAAAATATGTATAATAAGTCTTACCTTGGATAAGTCTTCTCTCGGATAAGTCTCACCTTTGATCGGATAGGTCTCACCTCTGATCGGATAAGTCTCACCCCTAATAGCTAAATCTCACCTCTGATCGGATAAGTCTCATCTAATAGCTAAGTCTCACCTCTGCAAAGTGAAACTTAGCATTTTTTGTCCTTTGCTAGATAGTGTTAAATCACGTTCTGAATTAATTCTAGGATAACATAGAAAATAGTATGCATTTTAGGCTTGAATGGGCTCACAGAGAAGTACACTCGGACACTTCAGTCCTCGGTGCTCTCTGCTCGTTTCAAGGGCAAGCGAGATAGCATAATTGTTTTGTTATCTTGTTTGGGATTAAAAACATAGCCAGAGCGTTAACAAAGACTATGTACTCCTTAATGTTGGAAGCCTAAATTTAGGAGTAAGGAGAGTAAGTTAACAGGATTTGGCTCTAGCATAATTTAGAGCTTGAATTCGATATATGATTAAATATATCTAGAAGGATCTGTAGAGAGGGATTGGAGGCCATTCTGAATATATCACCGACATCTGACCCCAGAACCCTCCTTTTCGCTCTACTAGATATATGTCTGAGTTTTTATTTTTAGCATTAGGTTTAAAAAAATGAAATTTCTTTTAGTATTGTAAAAAGCTTCTATTAAATTTAATAAAGATAAAAGCAAGGTCTCATCTTAACATTTAAAAAAAAAAAAATTAAATTACTTACTACTAAACAAACTAAATTATTCCTTATCTCCCTGTTTAATAATCTTTTACATTGGTTTCAAAATACTGTTAGGTCCTTATGAAATATCCCTCAACATCAATGGGAACATGCTTGTAATATTACTTCAAAAATGAAAAGAAAGAAATATTTCTTTCCAAATATATCCCATACAACAACTATAGCCACACTAGATATATCATATATAAACTTTTCTCCCCTTATAGAAAAATGGTTTCTACAAGGTTTTTCTCTAACAAACTGTATACAATAATGTCAGGTCATATACTGAGATTTCCTTCAACCTACTCTAGCTAGTAAATTAATTTGAAATAGTTAATTATAGCATTATTAGAAAATAGAAGGTATAATGTCACAATGGGTGCCTGTTTTACAGTAATACAAATATAGTTCTGAAATCTTTAAATGTAAATTTATTATTTTTGCTTAAATAAAGTTTCAACTTTGACATTTAAAAANATTTTGTTTTGTACAAAAATGGCGAATAGTAACGTGGCAGAAAAGATAAGTTATTTTTCTTCTTTTGCTTTATATAATTGCAAAATTTAATTTTAAATTAATATGTAGGTTGAAACTAATCTTGGCTAACAAGTTTATAGTAATTTTATATGTTTTTTTGTATAATTTTATATATAAAAAATTTGTATGTGACATATTATATTACTGTTAATACTAGTTCAAATCCTAACTTTAACTAAAAATCATTTTAATTTTTTTTTAAATATTAACCTATAATATCACAACTTGCTAAATTTATCAAAATTCTTTAAAAAAAATATTAAAAATTAAGAAACTCTAAAGATGAAAACAAATTAAATATTTAGGCTACAGATAAGTATTTAGATTTACTTAGATATATGTCTAAGTTTTTATTCTTAATATGGTCCAGTGCATAAAGATTTGTATCTCAAAAAGTTTCATAATTTTAACTTTTAGTAAAAGTTTTTATATTTTTGATTAATTATTAAAATTTTTTAATATCAAATAAAATAGGTTTTAATCTAACTTATTATATTATTTTTATTGTTTTAACATTGTTTTATTTTAATAATTTTGCATGTACAATTTGCTGTATTCAAAAAAAATGGAAAATTTTTTTTTTAAAAAAAAGATATTTTAAATATTTTTGCAACCAATATACAGTTCTATGAGCTTGTACTATGCAAGTGCATTAATGTGCTTATGATAAAAATATGGTTAAAATTTGAGCAAAATTGAATCACTAGTTGTGAAGAAATTAAGCTTTAAAGTGAGGTAATTTGATTTTTTTTACTATATACGCATATATATAAATTACTATAGTAAATTATATAGTAAATATTGTTAAAAAAAGTTACTATTAATAAATTTTTTATTTTATCAATAAAATAATCAAAATAATTTTATTTTTATTAATCCTGTAACCTAATAAGTATATTAAATTAAAAAAATTAAAAATTAATTTGTACAAAAAATATTTGAATCAGAGCTATTTGAGGTACAGCACTGGACTATATTAGATATAAAAAAAATGAAATTTCTTTCAGTATTGTAAAAAGTTTCTATTAAATTTAATAAAGATAAAAGCAAGGTCTCACTTTTAGCATTTTTTTTAAAAAAAAAGAAAATGAATTAAACAAAAAAATCAAAAAGACTATTTTTTAAGTCAAAAGCAAAAAAAAAAATATTGATTAAAAAAAGATAATTAGAAATATCATTTAAAAAACAGAGCAAAGAAACTAATAAAAAAAACTAATGGTCTAATTTAAGTAGTAATAAACCTGATATAAAAGTATTTTTTAGAACATACTAGTGTTCTGACCCGGGTAAGTATCACCCGGGTCACCCGCGGGTGGGCGGGTGACCCGGGTTGAGTTATGGCCCACCCGGGTGGTCAACCCGCGGGTGACCCGCGGGTCACCCATGGGTCAACCCGCGGGTCACCCGTGGTTCAACCCGCGGGTCAGTGACCCGTATGGGTTTACAGCGAACTTCGATACGAAGTTGATCTGTAATAAATAGATAATATTTGATCTTTTTAAGATCTTTTACATATTTTTTTTTTCTTTTTCTTTTATTTAAATTTTTTTATTTTTTTTTTATTTTATTAAATTTTTTTATTTTATTTATTCAAATTTTTTTTATAACGTTACATTTTTTTTTTACATTTTTTTAAGATCTTTTTGATCTTTTATTTAAATTTTTAAATCTATACTAAGATTAGTATTAGTTTTTATGTTTTTCTTTTTTATTTTTTGTTTTTTTTTTTACTAACTATTTCTTTCTTCTATAGGTTTTGTATACTGCCGGCAAGAGTAAAATGGCATAATATTCAGAGATCTCGACCTGGAAGTGTTAGAACTGACTAAGATAAGTATTAGTTCTTTTTTTTTTTTTGCTTTCTTCTTTTTTATTTTTCGTTTTTTTTTGCTAAATACTCCTTTCTTCTATAGGTTATGTGTACTACTAGGAAGGGTGGAATGGCGTGAAGATTTAGAGATCTCGACTCAGAGATCTCAACCCGGAAGTGCTAAAACTAATTTTTGTATTTCTTTTTATTTTTCGTTCTTTTTTGCTAATTACTTCTTTCTCTTATGGACTTTGTGTACTGCCGGCAAGAGGAAATGGCATAAAGATTCAGAGATCTCGACCCAGAAAGGGTGAAACGGCATAAAGCTTCAGAGATCTCGACACGAAAGTGCTAGAACTGGCACTAAGATAAGTGCTTATTCTTTTTTCGTGCTTTCTTTGTTATTTTACTAATTACTTTTTTTCTAGTTTTTGTAAGGTTAAATAGAAGAGATTCGGGAACTGGTTAGTCACATTATAGTTGTTGACGGGTTTGTTATGAAGAGCAAAGAGTATTACATTAGTACCAAGAATGGAGCGATTAGTAGTTGATAGTTAGATTAGAGCGAATGTATAAAAATTAAATAAATTTAAATAAAAATATAAACTTAGTTTCGGAATTTTGGTATAGTTTCGGAATTTCGGCATAATTTTTCAAAATAGTTTCGGGCAGCATCATTACCCGCGGGTGACCCGTAGCAGAATTTTTTTTATTACCCAGTGTTCACCCGCGGGTGACCCGTAGCAGAATTTTTTCTATTACCTAGTGCTCACCCGGGTATGATTTTGACCCGGGTTGAACGGGTCACCCGTAGACCCGGGTGACCCATCGATCACCCGGGTGACCCGCGGGTCAACCCGCCGGGTGACCCGGGTCATGTTTTTTTAAACGGGTCCAATCACTAGAACATACAGTATATAAATACTAAGATATGAAATAATAGTAGAATAAGAAAAAAAGAAAAGTATCACAAATGAAGACAAAATATTATTTAAAAAACAGAACAAAGAAACTAATTAGATTAATAAAAAAAAACTAATATTATAATTCAAGTACGTGTAGTGATAAACCTGATATAAAAGCATTTTTTAAAACATATATAAATACTAAAATATGAAATAATAGTAGAATAAGAAAAAAAAAACACAAATGAAAACAAAAAGAAGTCTCTAGATATAAAGAAAATATACTGTATACAGAGTAAAAAAAAAGGTAATAGCAAAAAAAAACCAGAATCTTCAAGCAGAGCTTGATAAAATAAAAAGAAAAAAAAGTAAAAAAAAGAAAAAATTAAAGTAGAAGAAAAGAAAACAAATAAAAGAACAATAAAAAATTGAATAAAATAGAATAAGAAGCCAAGCTGGCTATTGCTAGCTAAAATCAAAACTCAAAATTAAACAATCTTAATATGGCATATGGCAGTTAGTCAGTGATATTCAAAAAATAATTGAATTATTTAGTTAATTAAGAAACCTGAATTAGACAAATAGTCATTATGACAGATCGTATTGGACAACATGCTTGGTGAATCTTTTTTAGATAGAACAAGCAAATACATAGATAGACATAAATTTTTGTATACACATGTATTATAGTTCATAATAAACAAAGGCAAGATCGCTTAAAAAAAAATCAAATAAAAAAATAAAAATTAATTTAAAATACAGCATAAAATTAAAATAAAAAAGATAACATTATTTAACTAGATAGATTTTTATTAAACTAAATATTTTTGGTTCAAATTTTCGAAATTCTTGTTAAAATTAATTAAACTTTAAAAAAATTCGATTAATAATACTACCTTTTTTAAAGGTCGTGGAGCGTGGTGAAGAATTCTCAATATCTAAGCATTAAGTGATACAAAAATTATGTAAGTTACTTTTTTTTATTAATGCATCCGTATAAAACATTATGAAGATTATATCAGAAACGTAATTTGGAATTTTTTTTGTCTGTCCGCACGCTCGTTCATATTATTAAATTTGGTATGATTGTACCCAGGTAAAACAATAATTTATCCGGATAAATCTCTAATTTAGTGTAACAAAATATGCATATTCATCATATGATATGTATGCTTCGGATCTATAATGCTACACATTTTTTCTATTGATTGCTTCACATGTACTGTATAATCACCTGATTGTCACGATTGTTTTTTTTTTTTTATTATTGTGAGGATATGAATATAAAGAAAGTCATTTGCATTGATAATGAATGAAAATCAAGTGAACATGTGAACAAAATTTGAATATAATTCATTTTGTGTAAACAGCGATAATTTATTAATATTAATTAAGCTTTAAGTTGCTTATCGTTATCTGTTATATAAATTATAAAATATAAATTACTAAAAATATGTATCATTCAACGAAAATCACTTAAACATTTTTTTCACAAACAATTACAGCTCATGTAACTCATTTCATATGAAAAGTTTTTTCTTCTAATTTACACTAACCCTAAACATAATTATGATCCTCTGATCCTTAATGACAATGGCTACAATTACTTTGTTGGTAAAATAAATTTATTTTTGAATTGATTGTCTGTAAATTAACTTGTCTATAAATTAATTGTCTATGAAATAAGGTGTCTACGAGGAACACCGATTTAACTAATATAATAATAATAATAATAACAAATCAAAAAAACAAAATTTTTTTTTTTTTTTTGGTTATGATTCGGCCGGTCGGGTCAAATATATATATACACAAATATATATATATATATAATAGTGTAACGGGGTGGATAATAGTGTAACGTGTGGATCTTGTTAAAAAAGGTTTTCGAGCCGGACTTGTACAGTGTAAAAGAATTAACTTTTCGATAGTCAATAAATCAGATGATAAAGTTATATAAATAAAAAGTATATAACTGATAATATATACTATTTCATTGCCCCCTTCTTTGATGCAGATATTTTGAGCGCCAAATAAAATAAAATGTTTTAATACATCAATGTTCAATGTCTAGGTAATTATATATATATATATATATATATCTGATATATATAGATATATTTTATAATTTATATAGGGACATAATTCGTATATATATATATATATTTCAATATTTGAACTTTTAAAGGCCGAACTAAACGAAACTTTTTTAAATGAAATAATGAAATTCAGCGGACATTATCGATAAGGCATGTGTGATATGCATATAACACATATTCAGCCGTGTTCGGTCCGGATTACCCTATGATTTTTTTTTAAAGGCGTATCATTTTGCACATGGTTATTTATAAAGATATTAATAAAATTGGTTTATAAAAAAAAGTAAGGTAGAAAGCTTTAGCCCAATGATATTGTCGATTAAGGATTACAAGAGAAGGTTACACTTGGGTATTCTTAAAAAAGTATGTTTTAATTTAAGTGATATTCTAGAACAGGATTTTAGCAGGAAATTTAGTAATAGATAATAAGTTGATTGTCTAAAATATAATTTATAGTTTTTTTTTTTTTTTTTTTAAAAATTCTATAAATGAAAAACTGATTAATAAAGAACAAATGATATTCCGTCCGACAATACAATGCCAAAAAATTCTAAGAATGGTATCAATTTATAGTCAACTGATTTTCAATAAATAGGCTAAAAGATCTGTTTATCTGTTATATTTGAAAAAATTTTAGTCGGTTTTCGACTTTAGGATTTCATATTAAAAAAGGGGGCTGGATTTCCCCATCTTTCAACATATCTGATATATATATATATATTTCAACATTCTTTAATTTTCTTAACTTTTTTTTTAATATTTAAAAAAAAAAAACCATTACATATTATATGAAAAAAATAAATGAGATAATTATACAGTAAATTATACAGTAATATGAGCACGTTAGAAAACCCGAGTAACATTTCTTTCGTATCTGTTCCTCTTGCAGAAGTTTTTAAAAGATATGAAATATATGTAACATGTGCTATATCTATATACTTTTATGATTCAATCATAAATGTTACCGATATTTGGAATTGGTATTCAAGAAAGCAATGGATAATATCTGACTTAGTATATTTGATTCTTGATAAGTAAGTACGGTATATATTTTATTCTAGATCTAAGGCATTTTATTATATATGAATTCATGCCTCTAACATCTCCCATCTCCGATATACAATTAATATATTAAAAGAATAAACACATTAGCATATTGTACGGTGATCTTATTATTTCTCTACTTTGTCCAACAAACTTCAATGACCTGTGGCTCTTTATCATTCCTCTCTTTGAGTTACTATGCACTCGGCATAATCTTTCAATGCTTTATCTTACTTTCAAGTTTACGTAAATTCTATAATTCACCTATTTTACTCGTGTCCCTATTTCTATTCGCTGGTACAACTTCTATTTTACATGTAGCGAATATCTTTGGATTTGGTAATTTTGTCGAAGGCAAAGATGGAAATTGTTATTTACAAAAAGGTGTAAGTCCTGAACAATTCGTTCCTGTAGGATTTATTATGATGGCGATTTTTTGTTGGTTGATATTTGGATTAATTGCATTCCAAATACAAAATAATCAAAATAATCAAAATAAAAGGATGCAAACAAAACAAAAATGGCGACAAATTTTGTTTAATGATGTAAGTTAATATATATACATAAATATATATATATATAATATATAATATATAATATAATATATATATATATCATATATAATTTTTTTTTTTTTATATATATAAATGTATGTTAAATTTATTAATATATATAATTATATCATTTATAGGGACTACTTTACTTGGCTATAATATCATCATTTCAAACAATAAATGTATTATTCATTTTAACCTACGACGATTACCTTAGTCGTTTCATCAATGTAACACCTACCCTAATTCTCACATCATTATGTGCTCAACGTCTCATAATTG
Source organism: Gigaspora rosea (assembly GCA_003550325.1). NCBI lineage: Eukaryota > Fungi > Glomeromycota > Glomeromycetes > Diversisporales > Gigasporaceae > Gigaspora > Gigaspora rosea. The sequence goes on along the minus strand of QKWP01002135.1, from coordinate 36,857 downwards.
CAAGATCTAACAAAAAAAGCAACAATAATAATTTGACACCTCCTTTAAGCTTCAAATCTCCAACATCAATTATTCAAAATAATGGTTCAATCATAATAAATAGTATGCTAGAACCTCCGATATCTTTTTCACGTGATCGAAGTATAGCTTCAACTAATTCTTTTGTTGGAATTCCTATTTCACCTCCAACTCCAATAATGATTTCTGATCATGGAACTTCTTTAGCTACTTATTTTAATAATTATACTTCGACAAGTTTAGAAAGTAGTCAACAAAATAGTAATTATTCAAGATCAAATAGTCCCTCAAAAATTTTTACAAACAATAATAATAGTAGATTACAAGTTATTCAACCTATAAGTCGACCTAATAGTCGTGAAAGCAAAAGATCAACAAGTACAATATTACAATCTATATTTCAAAATAATGGTAGTAATAATAATTCTATATTACCGGTATATGAAAATAATCAACGTAGGAGTAATATAGGAAGATCACAAGGAAGGGTTACTGAATCAAATGATTTTTATTATTTTCGTTATAGTGAAGCTGATGATGATGTATTCTTATTTCCTGCTATACCACCACAAAACCCTTCAAAATCAAATGTGAAAGGGAAATTACCTAATAAACCATTACCACCAAAACCTGGATTTTTCTAATCCATTTTTTTTTTTTTTTTTTTTTTATTTTAAAAAAAAAATAATTTTTTTTTTTTGCATATATCCCTAAAAAACATTATTCAACAAATCAATCCTTTCATATGTATAATAATTTCAAAAAAAAAAAAAACTTGTAGATACATATTTAATTTTGTAATTTTGAATTCTTATTATTATTAATAATAAAAATCTTAACATTTTGTTTGTACGTACAGTACGTACGTCACTTAGATAAATCTCAGATAAGTCATTTGCTTATGTCATATGTTACGTCATTTGTTTACGCCATTTAGTATTCTGTTCTGCAGTTCCGTTTGAGTTAATGAAAAATCCCTTTTTAAGCTATTCGTTTCTATATGTGTTTATGTAGAATCGGTCGGTTATCTCCATAAGAACATAAAGAACCGTTTCTACAAAGTTCTAAAAGAAACATGGATTTTACAAATTGTTTAATTTCAAAAAGTGTTCATGCACTGAACACTTGACACATAGATGTTCGCCCGAAAGTGTTTCTCATGCTGCAATCGTACGTACGTACAGTACATACTCGAATATACTCGCATGTACATACAGTATTTACTGTACGTACTTAAATAAGTGCAGTACATTTCGAGTGAAAATTCCGATTGTCATTTATTAGCATTTATTGGTTATATAACCCGTGAATGTTTATTAAGAACAAAGAATATCCGAATTTGTCACACTTAAACTTGTGTGTTTCAAGTTTATTTCCGAAATTTTTACAATACAAATTATGTTTGTTAATTTTATTGTATATATTATTATAATATATATACTATATATGTATATATACATACATATACAGTTTCTAAAAAGATGTAGACTTTGTTGTCGCATTTGTTATTTGTTATACTAGTGTAGGATTTTACGTACTGTTTTAACAAACAAATTCTGCTGCGTTTATTTCTAATTTTGCAGATTTGTAGCGATATATAAAATATATTTTAAACTAAAAATAAAATAAAATAAAATAAAAAATCAAAAGAAAATTTTATCACAATATCCTAGTGTTTTATTGATAGTTTACTGCAAGTCAATCCATAGTTTCTTTGTTTATCGAACAAGCAGAACTGTGCAAAGCAGGATTCTGCATGGGCTTTTTACTGCTAATTATTTTAAACATTATATATTATTAATAAAATTTATATCCCTATTATTATTTTTTTTTACGTGCCATTTTTTAAAAAAAATGGTCAAATTTAGAATATTTTAAACATATCTGGTTTCGAACTATTAACAGATAATATACTCAAACATTTATTATAAAACGTACAGTACCTATGATAGTTTTGCACCTTTTTATATTTCTATAGATTTTTCTCAATTTTTATAAAGTTTGGGAAGGGTTTTTAGGGGCGTAGAGCATTTTTTACTTTGATCACGCGTACTAATTAATTAGCTAGTTTTTGAGATAATGTAACATAGGTGATAAAACATCATAGGTGCGTTTTAGTAGAAGTCATTAAAAATATTTTTACGTAATTTATTTACAAATTTATAAAGGTTAAATATTTCATATTATTGATAGTCTTAATATTTTTATTATAGAACAAAGTATAAAAATCCAGTAATTTACAAAGGTTTGATTTATACGATTGAAAATCTAGACTCAGAAGTAAAAGCATAATATTATACAATATATATATAAAAAAATATTTCCTGATTTTCAGTTAACTATGTGAGGATAAGTCAATATTTTCTATTTAATTCTAGATTATTTTAAAAAATTATTCATATAAATTTACTGTTTTTATTGGTTTAATATTTCTTAATTCAATTAAAGTTATCTTTTCTAAAAAATAAAAGACGTGCGCGTGAAAAATTCTTCACGCCAATCACTTTTGCCAAGAAAAATTTTCAATCAGTAATAATATATTTGTCAATTCATTTAATATGTTTATTATATAATCTTTTTAACCAAAGAGAAAAAACGGGAAAAATACATTGGACAAGAGCAGGATAGAAATTTGTTTGATTGGTTGTTTGTTTTATATTAACAAAATATACTCGAGTTTTTATATTATTTTACAATAGAAAATTTTAATCTAAATACAGTAATAAGATGTATTAAAATTTTTATAATCAATGAGAATGTGAGTTTTCTTATCAAAGATCTTTTATCGAAGGATATTGATATGTTAATCATAGATGGTTTTCATCGAAATAATAATATACCCCAAAAATACCTAAACTTTTGTCAGACTGTTTTTTTCTGAACGCTTAGCTTTCATATAAATGCTTTGATCAAGTAGGATCAAAGTAGGATCAAAGTGGGATCAAAGTGGGATCAAAGTGGGATCAAAGTGGGATCAAAGTAGGATCAAAGTGGGATCAAAGTGGGATCAAAGTGGATCAAAGTGGGATCAAGTGGGATCAAGTGGGATCAAGTGGGATCAAGTGGGATCAAGTGGGATCAAGTGGGATCAAGCGTTCCACCAACTTTTATCAGAAACGATTCTGGAAATATCAATACATAGTACGATACTATAACTACGAATTTTTTAGTTTTAAACAAAATAACTAGTAAAAAATGAAGTTTCTTTTTGAATATGTGAACAAGATAAAATGACCAAAACATTAATCATTTCACGAAATGCTATAAAAGTATTGGGGTTACGAGCAGTATTGTACATGGGACAGTTGGGACACATTTTCGAACATTTTGGAACAATTTTATACGTTGAAATTATTTAAAGTTTTATTAAGATTATCTAATTTAATTTTTTTAAAAATGTGTTTAGCACCTAAAAAAATATATAATTCTATATTTTTTAAATTAATTTATTAATTATTAAGGCTTGGAACATAGGTGAGACACTGGTGAGACACTTGGAACACTGGGATATTGGAACGCTAGTACATAGCAAAAAAAGACTGGAACAGTAAAAATGTGTACAATACTTGTTACAAGTATTTAGCATTAAGAAATAAATATGTGCTTAATTTTTGCTAATCAGAATTATATAAGATGAGAAATAAAATGATACTAGAAATTAAGTCCATGTAAGGCTTACTCAGGTAACTCTCTAAGGGGAACAATTTTAATAGAGTGCAGTATTGATTTTACTGTCATGTGATAATCAATAAATAGATATTGTTAAACAAAAAAATTTTGTTTTATTAGGATTAGGGTGTTAGTTAAAGTTAGAAAAAGCAGTATTATAGTAAGAATGCATAAGACAATTTTTTTGTTAAGGTTCTAAAGATGGTTTACTAAACTAAATTTGATATAAATGCAATTTTTGCAAAGTGATACAATTGCTTGAATTTATTTATATTATACATGATTTTGAAATTTTAATTGGCTAAAGTATGTTAAAAAACCATATGGGGTCTTTGCCTTGAAAATAGAGGTCTGAAGTTCTCCAAAACAAAATTGAGATTTTTGTTAAATCATAATTTATGAACCACAAAGCTTATTTTGTACAAATTTTATAACTAGTTAATATTATAATTAGTTATAGAAGTTCAAAAAATAGGATTGAATATCTAAAAATAGAAAGATAAATATTTTGCTATTAACTTTGTACAAAACATCTTATATAATTTTAATTTTTATCCAATAATAAAAAATTTTGCAAAAATTTTATCTAAATTAGCAAAAATTCAAATTTGTTTATACAATTTAGAGGTTGGATTTAATTTTATTTTTTCAATTCAAATTAATTTTTCAACTTCAACTTAAACTAGTTTTAACCTGAATTTAAATAAATCTGGATAGTGATGCAAATCATTTGACCGTTTACATATAAAAAAATAGCTGCATAAACAACAATAATTTTTTCCCACAAAACAAATAAAAGTTTACCAGTATAAGCTTTACATTTTAGCTTAAACTTTTTGTTGCCGTGGCCCTCCTGCTTGTAAATATAAACATGCCTTGTATTTCTATTGAGAGAAGATCAAGGATTCATACTCTAATTTGTAAAGGTTATTCTTCCCGTTATGTTGCAAAAAAAGAGCATGTGTCATAGTTGTCAGTTGTACAAATAATCCAAAAAGCAGAAAAAGTAGGTTCTGTAAAAAATTTACCAAAATTGGGACGTCCAGGGTGCTTACAGAGCGAGATGAATGAAATGCAATCTGATTACTTGCAACTGGTGAATGTTCTAATGCTGTAGAGATTCAAAAAAAATAATAATCAACCATAAAATTGAAACAAGTGAAAGTACAGTGAGGCATATATTATGAAGAAATGGGTTATGTGCCCGGGTGAAGCGAAAAAACCATTATTGACTAGAAAAACTTGTTGTAAACATTACAATTTTGCAAAAAAATATAAGGACTAGAGTGTTAAGGACTGGTGCCGGATTATCTGATCAGATGAATCCAGGTTTAAGATATATAAATCTGACAAATATCAATTTTGTTAGAAACAGCCAAATGAACCATTTAGTAAACAAAATGTAATTCCAACAAAGAAATATGAAGGCGGTAGCATTATAATATGAGGATGCTTTTCTTCCTTTGAAGTTGGAAATCTTGTATGAATTTTTGGGACAATGGATGGGAATCTATACCGTCAAATTTAACTGAAGATCTTCTAGGAACCCTCCAGTAGTACAAAATTAATAATAAAAAGAATATAATTTTTCAACAGGATAACGACTCAAAACATACTACTAGAGAGACTAAAAAGTGGTTCTAGCACAATGACATAGAGGTACTTAAGTGGCCACCTTATTCACCCGACCTGAATTCGATTAAACTTTTATGGAATGAACTTGATCAACAAATAAGGCGGTTATCCATAGGAATTTCTGATCCAGATGAGCTTTGGGAAGTAATTTAAAAAGTTTGGCCCGAAATAGATATAGAGTATCTTGACAAGCTTATTGAAAGTATGCCACAACATGTACTTGATATTTATAAAGCAAGGGGGTTATACCGAATGGTAAACTTTTTTTAAAAAAAAAAAGTTCAGGGTTTTTTTTCTTTGTTTTTAATTTGCAAAATTTAGATTTTAGCAAAAATAGTCAAAAGAAATGCATCACTAAAAATTGAATAAATTTATTTTTGTTCAATTTTTTTTAATAAAATTAATAAATAACAATATTTTTGTATTGGTCTGGGTTCAATGAATAAAATAAATAAAGTTTATAACAATTAGGGGTGTGCCATTAATTACGTGATATTTCTTACTTAGTAGCCACCTCTATCTATATATGGTATAATCACTTTATTTAATTTTGACTAATTAATATAATATATAGATGTGATTACTACACCTGACCATGTATCCATAGTAAAAATTACATAATAAATGGCATGCCCCTTAGTTGTTTACTGAAAAAATTATTTGATCTTGATGTTCGTCTATTAGTGTGATACAAAACATATAACAGCCAGTATATTGATTTTATCAGTTAGAACTATAATTTGAACCTGAACTAATTGTTATATAAGATCAAAAAAATTGAAAACTGAATTTTATTAGTTTTGAAAACCCATCTATCATTATTAGCTACATTAGTTGTTACATGCTTTGAAATATTTTTATTAATTAACTATATATACTAGGTAAATGCATAGCATTGTTTGTCTGGAGCTAAATATATATATATATATATAATTAAAAAGTTTGCTATTTACTAGATAAAAGTATAGTATTGTTTGTCTAAAATTTAATTTTATTTCTTGTACTATAAATTTTATATGTTTTAATTTATGAATTAATAATACCTTTGATCCACCAGTCCGTTTTGAATGATTTCAATAAGACAAACATTTTGATAGTTAAATCATCCAAAACGGACTAGTGAATCAAAAGTTATTAGGGTGGTGACAGATATTACGTAATATTTTAGGGGGGAGGGGGGTCTCCAAAATCTTACGTTAAATATAGAATTTCATATTAGCCAATCAAATTTCTCTTATGTAGAGGGGGTAGGGGTATAGTAAAATTATATTACATAATATATGTCACCATCCTTATCAATTTCATAAATTGGCCAATTAAAAATAATTTAAAATTCATGTGAGTGAACAGACGGAAAGTTCAAAGTTGCGTTTTGATATTTTAATATAGATGCATCAAGAAAGTAACTTTTGTATTATGATACATAGAATCTAAAGGTTCTTTGCTTCATTCCGGACAATTATGACAATATAATCTTAATAATTTATATTAGGTAAATGTATAGCATTGTTTGTCTGGAGCTATAGCATTGTTTGTCTAAAACCTAATTTTATTTCTTGTACTATAAAATTATATATGTTCTAATTTATGGAATTAATAATAATTTTTGATTCACTAGTCCGTTTTGAATAATTTAACTATCAAAATGTTCAACTTGATGAGATGATTTTAACAAGCCCAAAATCGTTAAAATCCAATCACAGGGTCCCAAGATCATTCATCACTAAGTAAATTTATTTACTATTGAATAACTTTTGATCCACTAGGCTGTTTTGGATGATTTAATTACCAAAATGTTCGTCTCAGTGAGACGATTCTAACAAGCCCAAAATCGTTAAATTCCAATCACAGGATCCAAAGATCGATAAAGATTTATCAATCATTTAATCAAATTGATTTTATATATAAAAATTAATTTGATTAAATGATTGATAAATCTTTATTGATCCTTGGATTCTGGAATTGGAATTTAACGATTTTGAGCTTGTTAGAATTGTCTTACTGGGATGAACATTTTGGTAATTAAATCATCCAAAACAACCTGGTGGATCAAAAGTTATTCAATAGTAAAGAAATTTACTTAGTGATAAGGAGCATCTATAAATAATGTTATGTACCCCCTCATAGTAGCGCTTGACCCCCCTTTACTATATAAAAAATTTTTTCAAAATCCTTATGTTTATATATAAAATTTTACAAAAACTTGAATATATTGTGACACAGTAATCCGATTTGGGTGATTTAGGTACCATTCGATTCGTCTCAGTGAGATGAATCCAATGTTACCAAAATTATTTCATTTGGATCACTGGATCAATAGTTATTCACAAAAAACTATTAATTTTATAGTCATTTTATAAGAAAACATAATAACTAGCCAATAACTTTTGATCTAGTAATCCAAAATGAAATAAAATTGGTACCATTCGACTCCTCTCACCGAGACAAATCCAAAATCATTAAATTTGGACCGCTGGATTAGTTTTTAGACGATTTTTTATAAAAAATTGCGTTATCTTTATTTTGACCCCCTACTAGGACCCCGGACATCTCTCATATAGGTCATAACTGGATTTTGGCCAATTTTGACCTAATTTGCTGAAAATGACAAAATTTATTTATTTAAATAACTTTTGATCCAGTGATCAGAATTGAATGAACTTTGTTTTGTTAGATGCGCCTCACTGAGAGCTTCATTTTTAAAAAAAGTTCATTCAAATTGGACCACTGGATGCCAAGATAATTGCCAAAAACTGATTTTTTGCTTTTCAAATTTCAGGGGTTTTTGCTAAAATGCGTAACATATGACCTCTGTACTACATGTCCGGGGTCCTCCTCTACTTAAGAGGAAAATCGTTATATTTTGTCAGACTCCCTCCCCCTCTCTTGTATAACGTTATTTCTGGATGCTCCCTAAGCAATCTTGGGATCCTGTGATTGGATTTTACCAATTTTGGTCTTGTTAGAATCATCTCATCGAGATGAACATTTTGATAGTTAAATCATCCAAAATGGACTAGTGGATCAAAAGTGATTATCAATTTCATAAATTGGGCAATTAAAAATAATTTAAAAATTATGTAAGTGAACAGACAGAAAGTACAAAGTTGCGTTTTTGATATTTTATTATGTAATGCATCAAGAAAGTAACTTTTGTATCATGATACGTAGAAACTAAAAGTTCTTCGCTTCGCTCCGGACAATTAATAACTAAATATAGTGTGCTTGTTAAAAAAAAGTACTAAATGATTATAAATTATTATTTCATTTAATAAAATCAAATTCATATATCTAAATAAATTGCAATAAAACACAATTTAAATCTTAAAGCAATCTGTTGATAGCAATAGAGAATAGTTTATATATTTTTATTTGATTTCATTCTATTATTTGATCTTACATACCTCAGAATGATACAAATACTATAGCTATATTTTTGGTATTCAATTTTTTGGTTTTATTAAATTTAATAAATCTGTTTTTATTAAATTTGTTTTATTCAGTTTTATTAAATTTGACTAGGTAAATGCACAACATTGTATGTCTGGAGCCAATATTTAATATATATACTATATATTATATTTAACATCAATATAGCAATATACTGATATAAGTTGATTACGTATTTTTATTGTTTTTGTCAATTAGTTGAATATGATTGGTTGATGCGGCCAGACAGACAAACATTTGCTAATCAAACTTTTTCATAAAAATAGAGAGTCCTCCGCTTCGCTTCAGACTAATAAATCCAATTTATTAAATCCGAATATAAAATATTCAAATCAGGTTAAACCAGTTTTAAATTTGGGTGCAACAATTCAGTTCCAACCTCTAATACAATATTTAGAAAATCTGTGCTCAGTTATGCATATTGCAAATTATTATACTGTATTAATGTAAACAAAAGTTTTTAAAATTAATTAATGTTAGGATTAGCGTTTTTATAAAGCTTAATATTAGCAAAATATATAGTAAAAAATTGCTTAAAAAATTTTTTTTGTTAGGGTACAAAAAGTGATTTCTTATTTAAATTTTAGAGAAATGTGCAATTTTTGAATAATTTGTTTTAAAATTTTCTAATTATCCCACATTATATCTAATCCTTGATTTTGATTTGTAGATTAGAGAATCTACGTCACTAATTTAGCACAAATTTTCTGAATGCATCTTAATTTACTGTTTATTTTTTAAAAAAAATTTCTAGTACCATAAGATTATTTTTAAAACAAAAACCCTATGTAATAGTAAAATTAATTCTATGTTCTAACATTGTTCACAGGAACTATTTTTAGTTATACAAATTACAGATCATTCATGAAAAGCTCTAATAAGTAATGACCAATCAAATTATTGACTTTTAGAAATAAAAAATAATTAAAAAATACAAAAAATAATATTAAAAAGAATAAATGCATATCTCGCACCCTGCGATGTGCTTATATATCACACTCTAATTTGATTGGCTAAATTTGTAAATCATTATTTTTAAAAAAATAAACAATTATTGTAAAAACCTTTAGGATAGGGTTAGTATAGAAGGTTTACTAGGAAATTCTTAAATTTCTTTGTGTATATATGCAAAATTTTGTGCTAAACAAGTTTACTTAGTCGAATTAGAAAGGTTGTCTTATCAAAATTTAGAGATATTCGCAATTTTTCATTTTTTTAATTCATTTTTGACGATTTCACTAAATTTTATTAAGAGAACCTTTCTAATTCGACTAAGTAAACTTGTTCAGCACTAAATTTTGCATATAGATACAAAAAATTTTAAACCTTTTTTTAAAATTTTTTAGACTAATTCTTAGTTTAAAAAATTTTAACAAAAATTGGTTATTTTTTTTAAAATAATAATCTGCAAATTTAGCCAATCAAATTAGGGTGCGATATACAAGCACATCACACCTATGCGAAGTATATTAAACTTCTACTAAAAATTAAAAATTAAAAATTATAATAACAAGAAAAAGATCAACTCTTCCTGACAATCTTTCAAACCAACAATCACTAAACGGACCTGCAACAAAGTGTTTAGTTAGTATAGGAAATAACATACAAAACTTCTCTGGTAGCGACTAGGACTAGTAGTCACAAGCTTGACGAGTCTTTGGATTATTTAGAGAACTGAAATAGAGTTAAAAAAAGAACTCTTTTTGGGTTTGTGGCTCCCCAGTAAAAGAGTAGTGGAAGTCTACAGAACTATCGAACAAGTAGTTGGTGAATACCAGAAGTACATGTCAAGAACTTGTAGAAGCATTAGTAGAAGCAAGCACTTGGTTTTCTATACTATTCTATACTTTGCAAACTTTCACACTCTCTCTATGTTGGTTTTTTAGCCTCCTACACGGCTTTTTGCAAAATTTTTACCAAAAAGTGGGAATTTTGGCATACCCTTTTCAAAAGATTGCTATTGTTTACCTGTCTCAAAATAGAAACTCAAATCACAAGAAGTCACAAGAGATCACAACACACAGCTGTCAATGTGTTTATGTGTATTACAATGATTAATATATGTCTATAGATAGGGCTTCTAGAAAAGTTTTGATTGATATATTTCAATCTCTTAGTATAGTTTTTTCTTAGGTTTTTTACTTTAAATACAGTACTGAAATTTTAGCTAGTACTGTATAATTTTTACAAGCATAGTATAGGTTTTAATTATACTATTATTTAGATTTATTTTTTCTTTCTCTTTTGTTTTTCTTTTTGTCTTTTTTTTTCTTTTTTTTTGTTTTTGTTTTTCCTTTTTTTACACCCTTTTATATTCATTTTCTATTATATTTGTTTTTATTTTCTTTTTTTTCTTCATGCTCTTTGTGAAGAAGAAAAATTTTAAAGAAAAGAAAAAAGCGATCTTGATATGGCATACAATGCCGGTATCAGAGGACCCCGGACATCTCTCATATAGGTCATAACTGGATTTTGGCCAATTTTGACCTAATTTGCTAAAAATGACAAAATCTATTTATTTAAATAACTTTTGATCCAGTAATCAGAATTGAATGAACTTTTTTTTGTTAGATGCGCCTCACTGAGAGCTTCATTTTAAAAAAATGTTCATTCAAATTGGACCACTGAATGCCAAGATAATTGTCAAAAACTGATTTTTTGCTTTTCAAATTTTAGGGGTTTTTGCTGAAATGCGTAACGTACGACCTCTGTACTACATGTCTGGGGTCCTGGTATCAGTAATAGTTGGGTGTACATTGTACCAGAGTTCAAGCAAGTTCGGGCTTCGATTTGAAACAAAAGGTTGTTATTGCGAATTGATTTGGGTACTTGGTACTTGGATAGTTTCTTTTTATAAAGGCATGCAATTAATCATTGGCAGCAACAATTATTTTTATCTCATTAATAAAAAGAAGCAGGATCACTAAATAAAAAAAATAATAATAATTATAACAAGAAAAATATAGTATTCCGACCCAGGTCAGATAATAGTGACCCGACAGGTCTGATATTTAACCCAGGTCATGATCTGGGTCAACAGGTCATATGAAAGTTTTTTAAAGTTAATCGCACTTTGAATTTATAGCGCTTTGCAAAAAAGTGCCTGTGATTTTACAGTGATGATGATGGAAAATCTCTGTGATTCTTAACAAAAAAGTCAATGTAAATTGATAATTAAATTATGCTTTCAAGATAATGAATAACCATAATAATTAGATAAATAATATGCCACTTCAAGTAACAGTATCAAAGTACTGTACATATTTTGAAGATTTAAAGCATTGTAATTTTGCGTAATTTTGACTTTACTAATTGATTAGTAATCAATTTATAAAAACGAATCTTAATTGAAAATCGCCTGATTTCTCGTGGTTTTACATAACATTTTTGCAAAGCACAAAAAAAAATTTTTTTTATTCTGTTACTATAATGTTACTTTTATAAAAATTTTGGTTTACAAATTTATATCGGAAAAAATGGTTTAAACATTTTTTTTTACCATTCCTAATCATGACTCGTTTGGCCCAGGTTAGAACAATTTCTGACCCATGACCTGTCGGGTCAGGTGACCCATACTGGTCACTTGACCCAGGTCAAAACACTAGAAAAATATTAAATTTTAAATTTAAATTAATTTTCTGAATATTATTAAAAAAGACAAAAAGGAAATGGTGACCTATTATCATAGTAACCCTTATATGATTAACCAATCATTTTTGAGATTGGCAATTATTTAAAAAAATGATCTAATTTTTATTTTATTTTTTTTTAGCTTTTTTTTTTATTTTATTTTTTTTTAGCTTTTTTTTTTATTTTATTTTTTTTTATCGTAAATAATTTTTTTTTAATTACAAAAAATTTTTTTTAAAATCTTCTTTGGAGTTGTTCATTGCTGCAACAATCACTAGAGTTGTCACTGGAGTTGTCATTAGAGCAGTCTTTTGATAGGTTTTTTAGTTTTTCAGTATTTTTTCGCATTTTTTAGTGATTAATTTTGTCATTTTTCGGAGATAGGCTCTTTGTCTCTTTGCGTTCTTTGGTAGTTCTTCTTTGTTATTTTCAGTGGGTATTTTTTTTAGTAGGTTGGTTCTTTGTTTCTTCGTCGGTGGGTTCAAGTCTTTCAGTTGTTCTTCTCTTTTTTCGATGGGTAATTTTGTTGTTTTTCAGTTGGTAGGTTCTTTGTTTTTTTGTTAGTGGGTTCTGTAAGTCCTTAAGTAGACCTTTTTTGTCATTTTTCAGTGAGTAGGTCTTTTTCTCTTCGTCAGTAGGTTCTGTAAGTTCTTTAGTAGTTCTTCTTGTCGTTTTTCAGTGTGTTCTATAAAAATTTGGCAGTTCTTTTCTGTTTTTTTTGTGTGCTTTACTGTTTTTTTTTTAGTTTGTTTGTCACCATTTTTGTTCTGTTTTTGTCCTGTTTTCATCTTGTTTTCATTCCATATTTTTTGTCCTGTTTTTGTTTGTTTTCTTTTTGCTTTCATTCCATTTTCTTCATATTTGTACTCATAAAAATAAATTATTAAATTAAAAAAAAAATTAAATAAATTAATAAATTAAAAAAAAAGACTTAAAAAAAATAATAATAATAAAAAATATCTCATTTTCATCACATTATTTGTCTCTGTTTTCATCTTGTTTTTCATCTTGCTTTCGTTTCATTTCTTTATATTTGTATTTGACTAAAAAAAAAAAAATAAAACAAAATTAAATTAATAAATTAATAAATTAAAAATAAAACTTAGAAAAAAAAAATAAAAAAATAAGGATACACATGATTGATTTTGATTGGTCAATCATGGGGTCACCATAGCAACATGTCTCCATAAAATAAAACCCATTAATTGATAGTCCGCCAGTTAATCAAAGATCGATCATAGTGTAACGTGATGCAAATCACATATGAAAATCACTATAGTGTGAATGTGGTGTGCATACATATAAAAGTTTTTTTCTTACTAAGTTAACACACATGTCCACTAATTGAAAGTTAAAACTTTTATATGTATTCACGCCACATTCACACTATAGTGATTTTCATATGTGATTTGCATCACGTTACACTATGATCGATCTCCGATTAACTGGCGGACTATCAATTAAAAAAATATACTAGAATGTAAATAAGATTTTCCAAATATATGATAATCTGTAGCAAATTAGGGCAGTATCATTAATCACCTGATTATTTTTTATCAGAGGCCTACCCCCTCCCTCTTCCTTAATATATATATAGTCAGGTTCTTATATATAATTTCAACTTTTTTTTACCTCCTCCCCCCCTAAAAAACCACCTGATTTTTGTTACTCCCCTTATTTAATGAATAATTATAATTTGATATAATATTACACAATAGAAAAATTCAAACCAATTGCTCGCTTTGTCAAAAATTACTTGTTTCTCAAAAAGCAGTATAAAAAATCACCTTTAGTGCTTAACAATAAGCTTTTCTTAAATAACTTTACTATTAAATCTTCTTTAACTCTTATTTTAATATAGAATCAAATTCTAATCTTAATAAACAATAAAAATTTTTTGAGCATCATATGTTTAGAAAATCCTATTTATATCCTGTTTAAATTGTTATAAAGATACCATTTATTTTTAAAAATAAGCTACCTTTTTTGGGCCAAAAATTATACAAAAAAAGCTTATTTTTGAATTGTTAAATTTTTTGAAAAATTGAAAAATGTACTAATAAAAAGTTGTCCAAATAATACCAAATTTTGTTATAAGTGTATTTTAATGTTTGAACAAGTTTACTTAATAGTATTACTTAGTAAAATTTAAACTATTATATAGCAACTGCTAATAGATTTTTTAAGATTTTTAAAAAAATCAGGAAAGTAGCTTATTTTTAGAGTAGCTTATTTTGGGAATATACAGTATGCAACTTGCTTTTTTTATTAATTCATTTATATATAACTAATTCAATTATAGATCTTTGCCTTAAAAATAATTCTATAGTACTAGAGATTTTTTGAGTAAATAGTAAATCAAGATCTTATGGGCGGTCAAAAGTAGAAACCAAGAAAATTGTTTTTAGTAAGTTTTTTTTAAAACTTTAAATTAAAATATCTTGACAACTATTAAACCAAATCTAATAATTTTTTTTTATTTTAATTCTATAACTATATAAAATTAAAATAAAAAAAAATTTTATTAAGTTTGGTTTAATAGTTGTTGAAATATTTTAATTTAAAGTCTAGAAAAAATTTACTTAGAAACAATTTCCTTGGTTTCTACTTTTGACCACCCATATGACCAAATTTAATTTTTCATATGATCTTTGCAAAATGTTTTATTATTGGATACAGTAGGACTAAATCACACCACTGGTGTTCAACTCCAGTATGCGGTGTAACATTAAGATCAATGTCAAAAAAATAAACAAAAAAAAAATAAACAAAAGTTAAAGTTGATAAATGTTGAATTAGAGTTAATAGTTAGGGTTAGGGTGAGGCATAGTATATAGTAAAATTTTGCAAGGGGGTTTTTTTTTTTAAAAAAAAAAGGTGGTTTCATAGATAAAATTTTGAGTTAGAAGGTATTTTTTAAAAAAAAATAACAAAACAACAAAAATTTTATATTACACCTAATCTTTATGTTACATTGTATTTAAAAAATTTGATTGGTGAAAATCATTGTGGTGGTGTAATTTAGTAAAACCGATTGGATAATATAATTACAAAATTAATAGTAAAATATTTATCTACTATGTTAATTATTTTTATTCTTATAGATATTTAAAATCCATTTTTTGTTAAAATTTCAAACTTTTATAACTCATTATAATATGGGCTGCTGTCAATAGAAATAAAGCAGATTGACATTTTAAAAAAATTAATACCTTAAATTTCATAGTGCATATCTCTATAAATATCGAGGCCATCTTGATAATTTAATATTCAAAAGAAAGCCTATGATCTAAGCTTTCTTTTGAATATTAAATCATCAAGATAGCCTCAAAATTCGCTGTGAAAGTTAAGGTATTAATTTTTTTTAAAATATCAATCTGCCTTATTTCTATTGACAGCAGCCCATATTAATTTAACTGGTTATAGTCAAACCATAAATGCAACTTATAGGAACAAGTCTAACAATTTGTATTTAGGGAGGTTTGCATTTAGGAAAAGCCAATTAAATTGTAGCTTTAAAAATTAGATTATCAAGTTTGTGTAGCTTCTACTAAAAACTGTACAGTTATCCTCCCATATAATCATACAGTTGGTAACTATATAAAGGTTACCTCTATATAAACACAAATTATAATTGATATAAAAAGTGATTTAATAGATATTTTTTAAAAATTTTATATATTATTATAGATAGTTCTTATATAAGTAAGTCACAATTTTACTAATTAAATCAACTTTTATACAATAATAAATTTGTTCAGAAAAATAAAATACACCTATTCTAAAATTTTTATACAAATCAGATAACTTTTTATTAGTACAGTTTTTCATTTTACGTATTAACAAATATAGCTAAAAAATTTGTAATTTTTTTTGAAAAAACGTAAAATAAAAAAACATATTAATGAAATGTTAACCAATTTACATAAAACTTTTAGAGTAAATGTATTTTATTCTTCTGAACAATGTTTATTATTGCATAATAATCAATTTGCATAGTATTATTTTAACTAGCTCATATTTAATATGTAAATGTAATCCTTTATTGTGCGTAGTCAAATAAAATTCTAATGCATGTTACACTATCGACTTTTTAAATAATGCATAAATTATTAAAATCTATATACAAAATTATTTTAAGTTGGCGATGCTATTTATAACTTATGACTTGTCATAATAGATCTTCACAAAAGTATTGACAAGGAATGTGTGCCTCTTTTCCACATCTTCTGACGAGAATGATGTGGGAAAGTTTTTGGTAAGATGTTGCGTAATCGCAAAACTGGAATCCCGATATCTGTCATATTTTTTATCGTATTGCTTTTCTCGGACCGAACTGTTGGAGGGCCTTGAGAGCAATACAAGATTACCGACTCTGTGCATGTATTTTTTAATGACAGTGTGATGCCAACTTGTGGGACCTGATACATATGTAAAATTTGTTGGTGAAAAATGAATATTAGGTTGCAAAGTATATGTATATTTAGTTACCGGTACGCCAAGGGGACATTCTTCCGGGCTGTGTTGCTGATTGAGGACAGATATGCTCAATTGTTATATCAATCTCGGGATACAGCACATTGACATATGGATCCGCTAGTTTCCCATTGATCTTGGCAAGAACGAATTTACTTATATCAGGATAATTGTATACATCGCATTTGTAAATTGCTTCTCGGAATTTGCTTTCGCCGATTTCAGCGGAAGGTTGAAACGTAATTTGATCTAAATCCATATCATCTCCGGAGGAGGGATCTACAATAATCTGGTTTTGCCGAAGCTGAATTGAAAGGAATTAATATAACTTTATATAAACGTATAATAGAATATCATAACAAATATCATACTTTTTGAACCCATTTTTTTATAAATTCTGTTATTTCTTTGTTGAGACAAAATGGTCGAGCGAGTAAGAAATATACCATAACGACCTCTAGTTCACGGAAAAAAGTTTTATGCTGTTCAGGCGTATTATTTTCTTCGTATTGTCGAAAATATTCAACACCAAGTGCCATCCAGGTTGGATGAGTTTGATTAAATTGACGTAACCATATAAGGGGTTCAATATCAATCCGGTTAAGTACGTGAAGGAACGCCAACGTATAAGGACCTAACAATTTGGAGACAAAATTTTCCGCCGTAACAACATTATCCTGAAGAATTTTGTCGATATTTTCCACAATTGAGTTGACTTCAAAGCAAATTGGTAATATCTTAGTTATGAGATTGATAAACTGTTCCTCGGAGAGCATTTGTAAAAATCCATTGAACTCTGTCGCCACATTTTCTCGACTGCTTGGAGTTGCGCGAGTGAGAAGCAAATATTTTAAGGTGTCAATTACCGAAAGCTGCCTTCCGCGGTCATTCAGAGTGCTGAAGATTCTGAATGCTGGTTTTTCATCCTTATAATAATAATAATAATGATGTATATATATTGAGGTCATACAGTTTTGAATAAATTTCTAGTTATAATAACCCATACCTAATTTTGATTACGACCACGTGAAGGTTCATCAGCATATAGTAAATAAATCGAGGTACATTTTGTCGAGTGATTGTTTTCTCCAGATAATCGTGAACAACAAATAAGTTCCTCATCATATGCTGGATGGGTTCCTTAATACTAGTATCGAGGTTTTCTGGGCTCCTATTAAAATCATTTATGTCATCGACCAACTTATAGGAATTTTCGAAATCTAGGAAATATTTTACGAAATCGCCACCGATATTCGGAGATGGAAAAAAGCGATGTCGCTTCCCACGTGATGTAAGAAGATCTTCTCGTTGAGTTAGACGATCGGTGATATGATCTGTGAATTTTTCCTCAATCTGCATAGATCTCAGCAACGAGAGTAATAGGATGATGGTGGTGATGCGTTGTTGTCCATCTATTATATCGACAGCAAATGGTTCGCACTCTTTCGAAGCCTTCGAAGCGAGGACTATTGAGCCAAGAAAATAATCATTTTCTTGCCTCTCTAAAGCTTCCCAGACATCCTGAACTAGCTGGAATGCATTGTCAGTTGTCCATTCATATGGACGTTGATATTCAGGGATATGAAATTCGTAATCTCCAGTAAAGAGCCGATTGAGCTCAATTCCTACGGTTGTAAAAGGTAACTGGTTTGTTGTCATGTTGTTTTAAAGCAAATATTTTCATTCACCGTTTAAATACTAGATCAGTTTCAGTGTCGTGCAGATCAGCTGGTCAAATGCTGAAATGATAAAATTTGTTATTTATTAATAACAGATAATAATAAAATCCGTCAATTTAATTTCTGGGTATTATAACTTCTCAGCATTCAGGGGTTCTTATAATAAAATGGAAAATAATCTTGATTGTGAAGTTAGCCTATTTTTTCACTGTTTGTTTATAAGTTGCATACAGGGACGATGATTTTCTGCAAAATGCAGAATTTGCCATTTTTGCAGAAATTGAATTGACCAGGAACCAATCAAATTGCGAGTTTTGGCGGAGAGTTTCGGAAGGACAATCAATTAACACAAAATACGAGCGTGGTCGTCGGAAAGCTTCGGAACATTGGTATTAAACCGCATATTATTTCACCAGGGTGCGTTCACGTGATAGATAGCCAATCAAATCGTAAATTTTGAAAACCGCCAAAAATACAAAAAACGAGTGTTCAAACCTGTCTAGGAGCATTAATAACTAACCCTTACCCTAATTTTATTAATTAATAAATCAAAAGCATACATATTTTCCATTTTATTATAAACCGCCCTTGAAATTTTATAAGAACCTCCGAATGCTAGAGAAGTTGCAAATGATTCCCAGAAATTAAATTGACAGAATTTTTATTATTAAATAAACCCAAAAAGCTATATTTTCCTAAATTTTACATATAATTCCAGGGACCCGTAAAAATTGTTTTAATGTATAATTGCAAAAAATGTTTTGGGTTATTATAGTAAAAATTTTTTTTTTGCGATATAAAATTTAAACGATATTTTGATTAAAATACAAGTATAGCATAATTTCTATTTTTGTTCAATAAACATAAACATGCCTATGATCATCAAAAAAGTACACTTGTTGCAGATACTTGATATCATATGATCGTGGTATAAACAAAATCAGGTTCTATTAAAAAATTTTAAAATTTCGTTATATAGCTTTTTATTAATATATATCAGATATAACGGATTTATAAGAAATTTTTTATATTTAAACTCTGTTATACGCCTATTCCGTTATATACATGTCCGTTATTTATACTACTAAAGTTTTAATGTTTGTCTGTCACGTTTAAACAATCTGATTGGTCGAATTTGGGTACCGTGATCTGGATCATCATCAGTAGGATTATGATGCGAGGATGCATGCGGCAAACTGTAAATTATGCAAGTTTTTAGCTTAAAATATGCAGCATATTATGCGCTACACCACAAATTATGTAAAATATGCAAAAACATATTATTTATAATTAAACAACTGCGCGAATACTCAGATATCCATTTAGCTTTTTATTTTGTATAAAATATATAGTATATGTGTACAGTACATAGACTGCTTAAAATTGATTAAAATTGATCGTATACAAGATATAAGACCCATATGTACTAGACCCGGGCATGAAACTCAAAATCTACAATAACCAAATATGGTTTTTTTAAAGTATCTAGGCTGCCCACTATGATTGAAAAATATGACCTGGGTCTTTTATATAGCAGTTTATGTATTTAAAGTGCTGTGATTGGTTATTTGTCCTATCTATATAGGGTTTGGAACCGGGTTTATTTTCATATGCTAACGATCAAGACAGTTTTAACTAGTGAAAAATACATAGGTTCTAAACCTTTGCTTTTTATTCTATTTTGAGCAATTTGATTGGCCACAAACTAGTATACTCATATTGTGCGAATTATTATGTGAAATGGCCCAAATTATTAGTGATGTTACCCGGGTCAGGCTAACCCGTGCGGGTCATAAAACTCCACGGGTTATGCGGGTCACGGGTCACAAATTGGTCTAACCCGGGTTATACGGGTTGGCCAATCAGAAAGCACAAATTTTGACATGTGCAAAGTAAAACTAATATCTAAACCGCACTAATTAAAAATAATGGGAACGAAATTTTTGCATATAATAAGCATTATTTTATTGCCATAGTCCTTTTTACTAACGCCCTAACCCTAAACTTCTATTATTACGCACTTAGAAAAATTTAATTCCCTTTTTTTGGGGTTCTGTTACTCGCGAAAATAAGTAAATTCAAATTGACCCGCACTAATTAAAAATAATTGGAACGAAATTTTTTTGCATATAATAAGCACTATTCTATTGCCATAGTCCTTTTTACTAACACCCTAACCCTTTATTACGCACTTAGAAAAATTTAATTCCCTTTTTTGGGTTGTGTTACTCGCGAAAATAAATGACTTTCCGATTAAACAGATCCTGATAACGTTTGTAAGTAGCTTTGGAGAGATCAAATTGTTCCCGTGCCCGTTTCAGCGTAGTGCGCGATTGTGCAAGTTGTTGATCCAGATTACTGGTATTCAGTACCATTGCCGATTCAGTAAATTCAAATTGATCTAACCGAGTTATGTAGTCACAATATCTAAGTCGAGTTATAGACCAATTAAAATTGTATTGAGACAAAATTTATTAATCGCAACTATAAAAAGTTAAATAAATAATACTTAATTGTCGCATTCAATAATTTATAAAGGATCACATACGTTTTAATAAATCACAGCGTATAACAGTTGAATTTTAACCCTGTAGTCCCACCATTAACACAACCCACTCATTAAATAAAAAGTGCCGCAAGATGCTTAATTTTACCAGTTTGACGAATTATAGGATTGCGCAACTCAAATTGACAGTTAATGATGTAATAATTACATCAAAAAGTTCTATATTTTATTAACATCAATATAAAATTAGCTCTTATTAGAACTAACCATTTATATACAGAAAAAAAAAACTTAATAGCCCAAAGGCATTTTTTTTAAAAAAAAAAAAACCCCCCTTCTCAATAAATCTATTCAAAAACATAAGAATCCGGCCAAATTTTTAGAGCCGCCTTAAGAAACAGAAGGGTACCAGCATACTTAGGACTAAGCCTTGATCGTTTTTCTGTAATAGTAAGACCTGCAGACGAAAACAGGCGCTCAGATGGTACTGATGTTGCTGGGATACACAAATACTTGCGGGCAAGCTTTGCGAGTGCTGGATATTCAGTCTTTCTTGATTCCCACCACTGAAGTATATTCGTTTGACTTGATACCTTTGGCAATAACAAATACGAATCAAATTCACACTCAGGATTATTTTGTTGAACCGATTCCTCATCAGGATAAGTAGTTTCTGTCAAAAAGATATCTTCATCGCTACAAATTTTGTTACTAAAATCTAATTGATGATCCTTATCTAACAAATCGTTTGATTCATAAAAATTAGTTAATTCACGGTACTCATCGCGTGCTTCTGAAATGGTATAGTGCTTTTCCTCCTCTGTAAAGACTTGCATATCTTTAGTTCGTGGATCAAAGAAGGTAGCAAGTCGAATTAATCTTGTTGGTGTTGGAAACCGGGTCTGAATTGACATATAAAGATGCCTTCCAAATTTTTGAACATCAACATCATGTATTAATATGCAATTAACTTTCGTCTTAATATAGTTAATTGCATACCATGCTTGTGAAAGGGTTGGGTACCGAGAACCAGACAACCATTTTGAAGCAACCTCATAAGGTCGCAATAATTCAACTAATTCGGCTATCTTATCCCACTCGCTAGACGATAGTTCTTTTTCTTCGTAACTTCTTAATGAAGTATTCTCATTGGACTCAACCAAAAGTGACTTATACTTGTACATCGCCGGTTTAAGAGTAGATAATCGTTTCAACAAATAGAACGTAGAGTTCCATCTGGTTGATACGTCGCGGACCACAAAAAGAAGCCTATCCCACTCCTCCATTTGTATTTGAGCATCTAGAAGGAATTGTTTCTGCTTTGGACTACCACTGAAATGAGATACAACGTCTTTGCATTTTTTGATTAAGTTTAAAATTTCAATACATCCTTTTAATGCGTCGTTTATAGCAAGTTGTAATGTATGGCCAAAACAAAAAATTTTTGATATACCATGCCTTTGTTCTAACCTTTCTAAACAAGACTTAATGTTCGATCCATTATCAACTGTCCCACAGATAGTCTTATTTTTAAGTTTAAGGTTATGAAGAATTTCAATGATTTTACTTGCGAGACGCTCTGCAGTATGGGGGTACGGAAAACACGAAATTTCCCCAACCATTTCTTTCATGTGAAACTCGCTGTTGATCCAATGAAACGTAAATCCGATATATGGATCACCATTGTTAGAAGTCCACATATCGGTAGTGAACGACAAATAGCTAATTTCCATATCATCAAGCGCATAATCGTGCACATTTTGCAAAATTCTGTCTTCTGCGTTGATAAGGATATCTTTTAACCGATCCTTACTAGGTACATTGATTTGGGGGTCAAGCCCTTCAATAATTTTTTTGAATGATGGTTCTTCGAGAACCTAGAATGGCTGGAGGTCATTAACAATAAAAGCTGCAACGTTATTATTTAGCTTTTTTTGTTTTGGATTATTATGTGTATACTTTGTTGTCTTATTGAATGCCTGAATTAATGTTATTTGCGAGGGTTCCGCAGTTACATGAAATTCACAGCTGCCATTGTTTTTTGATTCGATATTTACCCGACCATTTTCTATTATTGCTTTTGAAAGGTGATGTTTACTCAATAAGTGCCGCCACAAATTTGTTGTAGATCCATCTTTTCGATATTTCACCTGTGGAATACAACTTTTATGGCGACAAGCCCAAAATTCTATATTATTAACTGAAACTAACGAATAAAATTTTTTTACGGGGTTTCCTTCTAATCTTCCAGTTCTTTTTTGTTTTTGCCGATTATTTGTATGTGATTGTGTAGTCGGTCCAGGGGATTGTAACGACGCTTCACTCATAATTTCTATATCACTCATTTCTAAGCTGATATCGCCTTCATTTACATGCATTTTGTCTCTACAAAATTAAATTAATTTTCCTTTAATAAATATTGTTATCCTATATCCACTTCTTCAAAGATATTAGGTAACTAGAGCGATCTTAGACAGTGAACACTTTGTGTAACCTCACTTTGTTACTGTGATATATCTAAGTCGGAAGGCGTTTTTTAATAAAACTTAACAAAGAAGATTTAAGGCAATTTGCAATTACGAAAGAGGCTACAATTAGAAGTATATGAGGATACTAATAATTGTTTAATTTGTGTAGTTAATAGCTGTTTTTATTAGTGAAAGAGTATGAAGACTCGATGTTGAACTTGGGGTCCACATCGGCCGCTTTTATACATTTTTGTTTTTCACAAATGTAACGGACTATATCTATTACATGTGCAATAAATGCTATATCTNATATTCGAGTTGAAGCTAAGTTTATTGCTTCGACGGTTGACTTTAGATTTTTTTTTTAATTAAACGATAATCTATTCACTTGTTATGCTGTTATGCATAAGTGAAACGTAGCTTGCGCTGATTGGCTAGAATAAGGGAGATTCGGTTTTGTTGTGAAACATAGTTTGCGCTGATTGGCTAGGATAATAAAAACGCACGGGAGATAGCTCTGATTGGCTAACCCGTATAATCCGGGTTATGACCCGGGTTAGTATCTGACCCGAACTTTATTAACCCGGATCACTATTTTGTGACCCGGGTAATATCACTACAAATTATGCAACTTTATGTGATGCATAATGTGTATGCAGAACAGGCCAAATGTATTTCACTCACTTTAATATATAATATTATGTGTAGTACAGCCATTTTATTAGCAGCAATTTCCAATTTTAAAAATTTGTGCAATGATACATGTAACTATATTATCATTTTTTTTGGTATATATATGTCTCTCTCATGATTAATCTTTCTATTAGGCCATTTTATTTTGGCAGCAATCATGCTAAATACAATACAATTTATTATGATAACCAATTAATGAAATTACAATTGATAGGCATATGGATGAAACCACAGCTAACATACGAATGGATGAAGATATACTCTACAATGAAATGCGTTAAACATACAATGAAAATGCAGAAGATTCTGACCACAACCAATTTAACAACAAATTCTGGGTACCTACAGAAAGAATGCTTAATCTTCCCACCAGAATTCACAAAGATAATTTACTTTCAAGAACTTCAAGGTCAGAAATACTTAGAAACCAGCTACGAAATGCAGAAATCAAATATGAGGCACCAACAATGGACAAATGAATTTGGAAACTTATGTTGTCACAAGCTAAAATACATATAAACTGCTTGCAAAAATTGTATATTGATTATCCGCAGTCCTTCGACCACTGGATAATTCGCTTAGAGCAATTTATAATGCGAAACCTAATAATGATACTAAAGCTCTATAGGCATAGGAATATATTGAGACTATATTTAAAGATTCAAGGTCTTTATTGTTGGACTCTCTGTTATATACAAATAACCTCAGAAGACAGCAATCACTTAAGGTCATTTCGTCCAATTATACTCTACTAATAGATAAAGATGAATTATTTGGTAATAAGCTTGGATCAATTATTGAAAAAGAAAATTCCACTAATAAGCTCTTTTGACAAAGCAACAGAAAACCGCAAATGGCATAATTATAGAGAAGGAAGTAGCAAACCCTCTTATATTAGAAGTAATCCCTATTTTGGCTGCGTGTGAAGGGGCTATTACTAGCTATACAATCGATCACAGAATCAGGGAAATGAGTTTCGGGGCGGACACAGTTATGGAGGTCGCCCAAAAATATACAACAATTAAAGCAGTACATAAAGTTAATGAAAGAATCAATACCGGTGGGAGAGAGTTTAATATCTTGACTAGTAGTATGGTCGCAGCTGACAGGACTATTATGGCATACCCATATAATCAGAATTGGATATTGCCCAGAATGGATCTTAACCTCATTGTTGAAATACCTTTCTATAGATACTCTTCAAGTAAGGGAGCTTTCAGAAATATGTAATTTTTTGTTACTAATAAATTTCAAAATTTTATCCCACCCACCACACCTAATACTAGGGCTGTTAATAGAGTAATCTAGAGTGGAGTGGAGCATACTTTGCTGGAGTAACACCCAAAACCACACCACTCCGAAGTACACCACCACAGATCAAACTTTATAGTTTAACACTGGAGTATTGAATCTGGTGTACTAAATCGAAGTATAATCTGAAGTATACTTTGAAGCATTACACTCCAGATTAGTATACATTATTGGGCAAAACTTGTCGAATAACAGTAATTTGACAAATGAGCACATGCCGCAAAGCGGCACGTGTAGCCAATCATTTGTCAAATTATCGTATTCGACAATTTCAAGCAATTTATGATCATGATTGATAGGGAGTCACTCGCTGAGTTTACGTTGTAACACATGAAAAAAATAACAGTTATACAGTTATAATATAATTTGTTGCTACTAATAGCTATTGATTATCCCTGAACATTATTATACTGGGAAAAGGTTTATTACTTACCCAACTTTTAAAAAAAATTTGTCAAATTTAGTGTGTAAAACGTAGACTATTCTTTTTATTAGAATATTAGAAAAGCCTAAAAGCCTAGTGAGAGTCCCAGATTTTTGTCGATAACATGTATTATGCTAATTAAAAAAATTACATCATTAATTGAATATATATATCACTTATACATTATATATGATATTGAAGTATTATATAAGAAAGTATAGCTTAATATACATACAAAAAAAAAACTTTCTGTAATGTTCGAAAGCTTATGCGTTAATATTATTATATAAGTTAACTGTTAATAAAAATATTAAATACGAAAAACCAGTATAAAATCTTAGACACGTTAAAAACATTGACTATTTTATACTTCCACTAGTATATATATGCTATACGTTTTATTAATACTGAATTCTATATTAATGTACCCAACAAGACCTATATCCCAAAAAATCCTAAAAACTAATTTAAATTTTTTTTAGTTTCAAAAAAAAAAAAAAAAAAAAAAAAGAATTAGATACGTAACTCTTTTTTTCAAAAAAAAAAAAATAAAACTAAACATCATGATTGCACAGTTATAAGATTGTTAAAATTCATTATCTTCAAGACGCACTTTCATTATCCAACTTTTTAAGTACAATGAAGCACGTACTGAATCTGGCGAAAGACTATTTCTAATTTTTGTAACAGTATGAGCTGCAAGAGAGAAAGCCTGCTCACTGGGAATGCTTGTTCCTTGTATAGATAAATTAGTTTTTTGCCATCTTGCTAAGCGTTGGGAAATCTTTTTCAAATTTATACCACCATGCAAGTGGACTTCCTTCAGGAGCAAGTGGAAGAGCTAAGTATCGTTCCAATTCATTTTCTATTGAAACTTCGCTTTGTTGATGTAATAATAATTCAAAAAATAAACGCTGACTTATTTGTTGATTTTCTTTTTCCTTTGTGATATTAGATGGTTCTAATGACAGTAATAGAATAAAAGTTTTAGTAACGGTAATGGTAAGATTTTATAAAAATTGATATAATCGATTAAAATTTTTTGCCAATTTAAATTTTACCTAATGATACACTTCCATAGTTTGACATTTGTTCACGTAACTTATTTATGGCATTCATTTTTTCTTCTTGTGTTGCAAAGGTAATTAATTTTGAACGTGGGTCTAGTAAAGTAGGCAATATAGTTGATTGATCAATAATATTCCAATATTTTTCTAATTTGTGAGCTATAGATTGTGCCATATAACATTCTTCTTCACCGTGGTCAGAGAGATACTGATCAAGATGACGTTGAAGCCCAATAAATACAAGTTAGACGTCACTAATAGCTGGATAGGAATTAAGAGACAATAATAACGTCGCTTTGTATACTGGTTCGAGAAGCTTTAAAATTGCATCGACCAGACCCCATTCATTTTCATTGAGCCACAAATTTTCGAGTTGTTTTTTGTTTTTCAAAACCAAGTAGTCAAGTACCTCTATCATTTTACTAAATTTTTGTAACATTAGAAACGTACTGTTCCAGCGCGTATCGACGTCGAGTTCTGGCTTTAAAAAGTCAACTTCGTGTGTAGCACAAATTTTTCGTAATGCATCACAAAATAATTGTGAATGTCGTATTTTTTTATTAATAAAATTTCTAACCCTTTCAACAACTATAGCTTCAAGCTGCATGCCATGTTTTACAGCGATATTCAAGATATGTGCTGCACATCGGTGATGTATAAATTCTCTATTTCCTGCCAAAAGAAGATCTGTTTGTAGCTCACGTCCTGCAACAATCATGCTCGCATCATTATCGGTTGTAAAGCTGACAACTTTGGATGTAATTTCCATTTTATTAAACAAGGCTACAAGCAAATCTTTAGTAACTATGCCGTAATGATAGTCAGGGTAATGCACCAAGTCTAAAAGAAAATTATGTGCCTTTCAATTCTTATCGATATAGTGTATAGTTACACCTAAATATGCTTGAAAAGATACGGATGTCCATATATCACATGTAATTGAAACCATTGAGTCAATATTTTTGAGCAATTCTATAATTTTTCATGTGCATTTTCAAAACGATTCATTGTCTCATTGTATAATGTTTGTCTACAAAAACCACTATAACGCGGATCGAGAGCACCAAGTAGCTTCTTAAAATATTGATTATCCACAATAGAGAAAGGCAATTGATAGCATATAATAAAGTCTATAACCTTATTATTTATTTCTGTTACTCGTTGAGAATATTTTGTTGTATAAGGTCTTGAAGTAAAATGTAAAAGTGTTTGTTGTTTCAAAGAAATATTATTATGGTGCCTATTATTAAGGTAGGTTGCTAATGTCCCAGTTGTATTTCCTGGTTGCCATTTTTTTTTGCAAAAATCACAAACTATCGCAACAACCTTGCTACTATCGTCTTTCTCTTCATAAAAAAATTTCCAAATGGCAGATGTACGTTGTCCAGCTCTTTTTAAGAGATTTTTTTTGTTGCTATAGATGGAATCATCATTATCATTCAAATGATTTGAATTGTCAATATCATTTGAATTGTTGTTCTCATTCGAGTTATCATTATTATTATCGGTGAAGCTTGTATCTTCATTATCATTGGTAAGGTTTGTATCTTCATTATTGTCAATAATAGAATTTATAACCTTATAACTATTATCGACAATATTATCATCACTCATATAGCTTGTATCTTCATAATCGTTTATAGTGAAAATTGAAGTCAAATTATTTTTTAGGTCGTTACAAATTTTCTCAGAAATAACGAAAATTTCTAAAAAGATTACGGTATTTGAATGTTTTTTTTTTTAAAATATAAAACGCACTTTGTGCTTAGATAACTAATGAGTATAATATCATTGTAAATCTAGACTACGAGCATGAAAAAATAAAAGAAATAAAGTGAAATAAAACACGAAGCATACTTCTAAAAAGGGAAGCATTTCATATTTAATTTTTTTTTATAAACCCCAAAGTAATAATTTGCACGCAATGTTTGCATCAAATAAATGTCAAATTGACTAACCGATTACCTTGAATACTAGTGAAAATAAAAAATTAAAAGAATTTTTACTTCTATGATTCGGTTTCAAACTAACTTTTACCTACTTTTTTTTTTTAACCATTAAAATTTAAAATTCATATCTAAAATTAAAAGCGCAATTTAAAATCGCTTGGCTTGTTCTTTTATTTCTGTCACACAAATACTAACTATAATGTGCAACTTACAATTGTAATGTGAAGTGAAAATCTACTACTGTCCCCTGAAGGATTAATGCGTGTTCTTGTATTTAATGTATTTAATAAGGGCTAAATTTTCACTTTGTAGCACCAAACACATTTGAGTCAATATAAATTATATAATAGAAATTATATAATTTCTATAATCTAAAGATGCAAGGTATGTAAAACTAGCATGCATTTTACAAGACATATGACCTCGTGCAAAGTGCGAGGTATCTAATTAAATATTAATTCATGTGAGGTATGATGCAATTTGCACGAGGATAATATCATTATCTACTGCGAGATACACTACTATTGCTATGCCGAACTTAATGGTAGAAGAATTATAATATTACATATTAAATTACTTTAATATATAATATTACAATTCTTTAGAATTAAATTCGCCATAGTAATAATATTTATTTACAGACAGCACATATATAATTTTAATTCAGAGTAATAACTCCAGAGCACATTTACTCCAGAGTTTTAACTATTTTAACTCAATGGGTTAGACTTCGAAGTATTTTATTTTGATAATAAAATTAAATAATCTGGAGTGGTGTTTTGCTTAAACCATGCCGGTATGGAGTGGTTTATACTCCTTAATTACTCTGGAGTATAATACTCCATTAACAGCCCTACCTGATACCCTATTTAGTTAATCAAATTTTATTTTTTTAAAAAAATTATTTATATGGGGTGTTATCTATTAAAACAGCTCTTTTTTGCTTTTTTTTTTTTTTTTAATTAAAGTGCCCGTCTTGGGACTTAGGAATTTTATTCAAGATATTAGGGCTGTCGGTATCCTCTAGAGGAATACCGGCATTTGTTACATAGACGAGGATACATCTAGCCACACGTACACTTTTGGTGTCTAATTTAAGTGGTCCGCCCAAGGGTTCCACACTAGCTGCCATACCTGCAACCCAACTATGGGAATTGCCTATTTAAACCCTCTGATCCATGTTCCGCCTGCCAACCCATCTTGTATCACCAGAACAGGCCCGTTACATAAGTCAGTCAGCAAGTTCTGGATATTTATCCATTGCCTTAGGACCCAGGCGGGTATTCTGGTCCTGTTATCCTCGACGGGAGACTTGGTAGAGCGGTACCTGCCCCATATCAGGTATTCACAGCTCTTTTTTGCAATTTTTTGAAAAATGAGTTTTTATTAAATTTATATAAATTTTGATATGATCAATATTTTTCAATTATAAATAAAAGTTGATTTGTATAATGAAAAATCAAGGTAATTATAAAAAAAAAAATTACACGAGACCGCGTAAGGCCAACACATCACAAGATTATTCGATAGTCACCTGCTACTAGGGTTCCTCAAATTCAAATCAAATCAAATATTGGATCAATTTGAATTTGATCAAATCAAATTGACACTAATTTGAATTTGATTTGATTCAAATATTTGAATTTGAATTTGATTTGAATTTGAATTTTTAATAATAATTTTCAAATCAAATCAAATATTTGTCAAATCAAATCAAATTTGGGCATATTTGAATTTGATCAAATCAAATATAGTCAAATTTGAATTTGAATTTGATCAAATATTTGATTCAAATATTTGAAGATCAAATCAAATTGCGGAACCCTACCTGCTACATTTAACTAATCAAAATCGTGAAATTTAATTAATCCCAGATCAGTCCAAAAATCAAACCAAATGTTTAAACTCAATTATCTCAAAATGAAATATGTGTAAAAAAGGGCTGTTTTAATAGATAACATCCAATATGTCCAATTTTTGGAATTGATAATAACCTTTGATACACTGGTCTGTTTTGTATGATTTAACTACCAAATTGCCCATCTTGACAAGACGATTCTAACAAGTCCAAAATCATTAAAATCTAATCACAGAATCCCAAGATTGTTCAAGTTTTGTGTAATTTTAATAGTAATTTTTTAGAATTACTAAGTAAATTTCTTTAACATTGAATAACTTTTGATCCACTAGCCCATTTGGATGATTTAACTACCAAAATGTTCATCTCAGTGGGACAATTCTAACAAGCCCAAAATCGCTAAATTCCAATTACAGAATCCAAAGATCGATAAAGATTTGTATTGTTAATAACAATACAAATTTTTATCGATCTTGTGATCCTGTAATTGGAATTTAGCGATTTTGGGCTTTAGAATCGTCTCACTGAGATGAACATTTTGGCAGTTAAATCATCCAAACGGGCCAGTGGATTAAAAGTTAGGGGAGTAACAAAAATCAGGTGATTTTTTAGGTGGGGAGGGGGGTAAAAAAAGTTAAAATTATATATAAGAACCTGACTATTTATATATTAAGGAAGAGGGGGGGTAGGCCTCTAATAAAAAATAATCAGGTGATTAATGACACTGCCCTTATTCAATGTTAAAGAAATTTACTTGAAGATTCTAAAAAATCACTATTAAAATTATACAAAAGTTGAACGATCTTGGGACATTATGATTAGATTTTAACAATTTTGGGTTTGTTAGAATCGTCTCATCGAGATGAGCATTTTGGTAGTTAAATTATCTAAATTGGCCCAGTAGATTAAAAGTTATCAATAATTTTATAATTTTATACTTTTAGCCAGAATTATAACGGCGACCCCACCTACCCACCCAAAAAATATATAATTTCTGAAAGCTCCCTAATCACTTCAGATTTATTAGATGAAATACAAAAATTTTTAAAACATGTTATAAAGGAATTAAACACACATACTCACTGTTTTCAATCAAAGATTTTTACTATTCTCAAGAAGGACAGATCAGTGAGACTAATCATAGATTAGAGGGAACTAAACACATATATACATCTAGTACACTTCAAAATGAAAACAATAAAAACAGTCAAATCTCAAATAAAACAAATGATTATATGACTATAATCAATATCCAAGACGCTTTTTAGAGCACTGACATTTATTACCTAATATCCATTTACTATAGGTGCTTACCCTCCCCTAGATAAGATCTATAAATAGAATTTTAGCCAATCAAATTTAACTAAGATAAGATTTTTTTTGACCCACCCCTAAAATATTATCTAATAAATATCAGCACCCTTATCATGTGCCTTTATTACCCTTAGTATCACACTACTTTGCATTCAATATTGGCAATCGTTGCTACCAATTTATTGCTCTCCTATTTGGTCTAACATGCAGCCCTAAAGTATTTACAAAATTAATGAAACCAATCCTATCATGGCAAGAAGCCAAGGAATAAGACTTGTAATTTATCTGAACGGCATTCTTTTGCTAGCTTGTTCAAAATCAGAGTCAATAGAACAAACACAAATGTTGCTTCAACTCTTAGAAAACTTGGGCTTCAGAATTAATACAACAAAATCCAATCTAGTATCATTGCAACAAGTAACATTTCTTGGCTTCAAAATTGATACAAAAATAATAAGCCTAAACCTTCCAAAGGAAAATGTCAACAACCTAAAGAAGGAATATATCACAAACATAAAGAAATATTTATTACATATTAAAAGAATTAGCCGAAGTTATGGGAAAGCTTTCAGCTACTATTGGCGCAGTTTTTCTAGCCAAACTAAAGATATGATCATTGCTAAAAAAACAAAAATTCAGCTTTAAAGAAACAAGAATGGAACTCCTACCTGACCTTGTCATTGCAAAGCATCGACGAACTCAACTAATAGATATTGAACTTGAAAGCCTTGAATGGAACAAGTCTTATTCCAACTGAACCAACTACAACAGTATATACAGATGCGTTATTGACAGGTTGGGGTACAATGAAAGACCAAAAATAATTTATAGCCGATAGTCAGAAATACAAAAAGAGCTACGCATAAATATACTGAAACTAAAAGCAATATATTATAGTGTTGGAATATGACCAGGTTATAACAGGTCATATCAAAGTTTAATTAGTAAGATTATATAACAATAGTTATATGATTTTATTAATTAAACTTGGTAATATAATCTGTTATGGCTTTGTCAAATGATCTTAGCAATTGAACTTAGTAATATGACCTGTTATGATCTGTTATATGACTTTTTTGTAATATGACCTGTTATGACTGGTTATAATAGGTCATATCACAAAAAATTTATATAACAGGTTATAACAGGCCATATTACTAAGTTCAATTGCTGAGGTCATTTGACAAAGTCATACCAGATTATATTACCAAGTTTAATTAATGAAATCATATATTGTCATATAATCTTACCAATTAAACTTTAATATGACCTGTTATGTCCTGGTCATATTCCAACACTGATATATTATGCCCTCCTAACCTTCAAAGACATCGACAATCAAACAATTTTAATAAAAACAGACAATTGCACTACTGTAGCTTATTTAAACTATCAAGAAGGAACTGCATTCCAAGACCTAAGCTTATTAACAAAATATAGAACCTTTGCTTAAAAAGAAAAATCAGAGTAATAACACAATATCTGCTAGGAGAGTTAAATACATAGGCAGATTTAGCCTTAAGACACAAATTCGAATAGCAGGATTGGCAATTAAACCCAAAGATATTTGAAAAACTAAAATCAAGATGGGCCCATTTACAATTGATTTATTTGCCAATCAAACAAACACACAACTGCCAGATTACTATTCGAGATTCCCAGACTTGCGAGCACTAGGCACAGATGCACTAAATCAAGACTAGAACAACAGAACCTTATGAGCGAATCCTCCCTGAATTCTTATTCCCAAAGTCTTGTTCAAGATAATTATGGACCAAGCAACACTTTGTTTAATAATACCCGGATGGACAATGGCTCCATGGTTCCCCTACTAATTAAAACATTGATAGACCTTCCAATACTTCTTCCAATACACGAAGTACTGGCCCCACTGGAGACAAATCAGCCAAGCCCTCTTTACAATTCCAAATAGCAAATATTCGCTTGTCTAGTGTTAGGACACAACTACAAGCAAAGATGTTTTCAAAAGAAGCTATTAAATGAATGGAAGAGACATCAAATAAATCATCAAACATCACAGTAGGATCTGCAATCAACAGATAGTACATTTGGTATAATAGGGAAGCACAAATCCTTATAGTGCTCTATAAAAAATATTATAAAATTCTTAAATGATATGTGTAGTCAACAAAAGGTATACAATACAATAGCTTTATACAAATTAGCGATAAGCGAGATACACAACTATGTTAACAGCTACCCAATAGGAAGACATCCAGACATAGTGAAATTTATGATAGCTATACGAAAATCAAATTCATCACTTTCTGCTCCCGATAATCCTATAGATATCATACTTGTATTTGATCTTATAGTCAGCTTTTGCTCTAATGAAAACATGTCGATCTTAGATTTGTTACGAAAAACAGCATTCTTAATAGTTTTAGAATCAGCATCTAGGCTGAGTGACCTACACAGAATTGAGCTAAGGTCCTTACAAAAGACAAGTCATGAAATTTCATTCTCTATCACCAACTACAAAAAGAAGCAAATATATCAATATCACATGGAAGAAACAAGAACGTATCAAAGAAAATCTTTATTGGCTATTATAAGGATACAAATTTATGCCCAGCTCCAGCTGTACTAAAACTATTAGAATGAACACAAGAATGGAGAACCTCTGATCAATACAAATATCTATTCCTAACTACCACTTTACTCTACCAACAAGCCACAGTAGACACTATTCAAGATGGCTAAAGAGTATTTTAACACAAGCAGACCCTCTGCAAAGCCAAGGATGTAAGATCAATATCAGCTTTATTAGCACAAGATACAGAAGCAGATGTACCCATGCTATTAGCATTAGGAAACTGGTCCAACTACTCCATATATCAAAAATTCTATCAAAGGGGCATTAAGAAAATGCTTGAATGTAACAAGATCTCATTCAAAATATTGAATCAAGCAATGAATTCATCATCAAGTAATCAGGACTCTAAGGTCTACACGTGATATTATATATCGAAGTGAGTAAAATACATTTCAACTAATGGTCGATATTATGAAGATCATTAAGAAATGTATGAATGAACAAAGATATATAATATCACGTCGTTCCCCACCCAATGTGGCTAAAGTTACAATCAATACCCCTCCCAAAAAAAAAAAGGTGAAAGGAAGAAAACAATATAAAGACTATACATAAATGTAAATAATAATAATAAAAAAAGAAAGGAGAAAATAATACTACAAATTTTACAAACGGCCTAATAAAAAGGCTAATCACGGGAGAGACATATATATACCAAAAAAAAATTGATGACATAGTTACATGTATCATTGTACAAATTTCTAAAATGGCTAATAAAATAGCTATTATACATAATATTACCGTATATATCTTTGTTCGTTTATACATTTCTTAATGATCTTTATAAAATTGGCCATTAGTTGAAATTGCTGCTAATAAAATAGCTGTACTACACTGATATTATATATCTTCGTTCGTTCATATATTTCTTAATAATCTTCATAAAATTGACCAATAGTTGAAATTATGTGCATATTATGCTGCATTATAATCCTGAACACCCTAATCATCAGGTAATCTACATCATGTAATCTATATTATATGATCTACATATGCCGTCCTATCACCTGAGTTCAAAAAATCTTAAGTTAGTATTTTTATTTTGCCGCATTACAAAACTAAAATTTACTTAACAATAGAAGTTTCCATAATTGATTTTGTAGATAATACTACGCATTATAATTTGTATAATTTTTAAGATTATTAAATTAAAAATACTCTCATATTATTACAGCTAATTTCAAAATTCACGGACCACCCTAAAAAAAATTTATCCCGAAATGTTGTCGGCCGGTGGGTGATCACGTGTGGTTGATTACGTATTATAGTGTTTTGTTAAAAATACATAACAGATAACGATAATGATAATAAATACAATACTTAAGCAAGTTCCAAATATCGATTTTCTAGACTATAATCTATTTGATATAATACATAAATATATATAAATAATTATAAATCCAATAGATATAAATTTTTTTTTACTATATAGCATTCATTATGACTGAAACGTTAGCTTATCGACCAAATGTATGTCCTATATGTTTAGTATGTCTAGTATGTGCTAAATCATATAGTAAAGAATGTGCTTGTCCTTATGCTGAAATATACTGGAATAAGAAAAGGGATGGTTATCAACTTGATTTTTGTAAAAACCCACTTATACAAGCTGCTGCAACAATAAAAAAAAATAAAATTTGATAAAGAATTTGTTAGATGGTTTCATAGTAATTATGCCTCCAATTTCGAAGTTCCACCAAATTTAAACTATATAAATATATGTCGTGAATGTAATAAAAAATATAAAAAAAAAGGTACATAATTTTAAATTGTTTTTCTTTTTTTATTGTAAAAATCTATTTAATTTTTTTATTATAAAACTAGAAAATTTAAACTTACAAAAACCATTAATTGAAACTGAATTGGAAGAAACTATAGATTTAACTATTGATGTAACTTCAAATATTCAAGAATATAAAGAAATTAAAACTTTGCCAAAAAAAAAGTTATAAGTATGTTTTATAAATTTAATAATTATATATTATATATTAGCCTTTACAGTAAAATTACTATATACAGTATAACAATAATGCTCAATTGGAGATCGATATGCTGTAATTTCTAATATATAATATATATATAATTAAAAGTTA